>JAGTJL010000040.1:0-167639 GCA_020746875.1 Rhexocercosporidium sp. MPI-PUGE-AT-0058 | reverse complement strand
GAGAGATACCTAACAGAGAATAACCCTAACCCTAACCCTAACCCTAACCCTAACCCTAACCCTAACCCTAACCCTAACCCTAACCCTAACCCTAACCCTAACCCTAACCCTAACCCTAACCCTAACCCTAACCCTAACCCTAACCCTAACCCTAGCTTAACGTCCTTTATATATATATAAGCTTAGCCTTTAAGCAATTCTATTATAAATAACTAAATCGAACTATTTTTATTATTTAAGTATTTTATTTTTTATTAAACGTCGTCTTTTAATTTATAAATACTTTAACCCTCGAAGTAATTTAACGTATAAAAAAAAAATACTAAAAGCTTTTTAAAAAAGAAAAATTAAAAGATAAAATATAATACTTTAAATATAACTTAAGGAAAAGCAAGTAAAACGCTATTATAAAAACGCTTTCATAAAATAAAATTAAATTAATATACGTTTTTATATAAATCTCAAAAGACGGTAATAATTAAATAAATTATCTCGGAGTTTTTTAAAAGAATTAATCCTTTTAAATCTTTAAATAAACTTATAAATTTATTTAAAAACTAAAAGCACTTATCGTCATATTATAAATAAAATTATAATATTCTAAATCTTAAGCGTTAATATAATTTATTAAATCAATTTAAAGAGTATTATAAGTTTATAAACTTCCTTTTTCGTTATATTTAAGCGGGCATTTTAAGTTATATAAAAGGTTAATATAGCTTTTAAAATGCAACTCATAATACTTCGGCGAAAGACAATTATTACTCTTTAAATGCTATATATATAAGGACTGAATTATTCCTTAATAATACTTTTATTAGACTCGAGAGTAATATCTTTCGTACTAATTAAAGAATAAGCCCGAAAGCTATTCTCTTTTTAACTTTTATTCTTATAAAGCTCTTCACGGGAATATTAAATACTTTATTTCTTTTAAAAAATATTTATTTATATATAAAAGAGCTTTAAATTATATTTTTTTAAATAAATTATAATTTAAATAATATAATTAAATTTCTGGCTTTTTTAAAAGTATTTCTTATAGAGTTTTATTATTATTTAACTTTATAATACTTACGTAAAATCGTAAGCAATCTTTATATTAAGTAAGTAATCTCTTACTTATTTATTAATAAGTATAATATATAAGTTATAATTTAACTTTAATATATTTTATATTTATATCTCGGTAATATTGCCGGTATTTATAATTGCTTAGTTTATATTTTCTTCCCTTATTTATATATTAAAGGGTATACCTTTAAAAGCTTAATTAATAAACAAATAAGTCGTTTTATAAACCACGTAATACTTAAGAGTATTTTCCAATATATTCCCGACGTTACTATTTAATATATTCCACTAAGTTAATTAATAAGTTAATTAAACGCTTCTACTCGAGCGAACGAGATGCGAATTAAAGTTTAGAATTTATACACAAAAACGCACCGAATTTATTTAATTTAATCGGAATACCTTAAAGCTATTTAAAAAACGATTTAAAGCTTTATTATTTAAGCGAACCTCTCGGAGTTCTTTAATACTTTTCTTTATATAATTAATAAAAAATATAAGTTATAATTCTAAGAATAAGACTCTTTTCCTACGGTTTTAATTAAGTTTTATAATAAATTAAATATTATATTTAATTAAAAATTCTTATAATATAATAAACTTTATATTAATTTAATTATTGAGATTTGCTTTAACTCTTTTACTTTTAGGAATATAAATTAAAAAAAGGCTTAAGTATATTTATAAAAGTAATATTATTTAAAAAGGTTTTTAGAAATTATATATAAAAAAAAAAGAGTTTTAAATAAAACTTAATATTATAATGTTAAATTTTTATTTAAGGCGTATAATATAATATATATATTTAAAAAGAAATCTTAAGTTTTTTATAATAATTTAAAGTATTAATAATATTACGCTATTAAAAAGGAAATCTACGATATTAAGACTATTTATTTATTTTAAAATAAGAGCTTCTTAAAACTCTACCTTAATTCGATTATTTAATACTCGATTATATTAAATATAAAATAAGTAAAGAAGAAATTATAAGAGGCGTTAATCGGAAGCTATTATAAAGCTAAAAAGCAAGTACGCTTTACTTATCGAAATACTCGTAATCGGTCGACTTCGTTACGTTTTAAATATTAAATAATAAGTACGATTTTAATAATTTTATTAAATAAATATTAAAAGGAAGTAATATATAAATTAAAAGCAATAGTCCTCTTTTAATAATCTTAAACTCCGCTTTTCGCATAAGCTATTAAAAGCCCGAGGTATTGCAATTATATATTAAGTAATATTTAGAAGATTTATACTTTATTTAAAGCGGTTATTTTAATTTTATTAAAAAAGAGAATTTATAAAAAATAAAATTATTTATTTTACGCTTTCTTTTAATACTTTTAATATTTCTTTTCTTAAAATATATTAATAATTCAGTTTATACTTTAATATAAATAGCAGGAAAGTAAAAATAATAAATAAATCCGGTATAAGTTAAGCTTTAAGTCAACTTTAACTCGGATAAGCTATTACTAATTTATACTTATCGTTAATTAAAGGCACTTTTAATTAATAAAAGAAATTTACCCTTATTTTATAATAAAACCTAAAGATATTCTAAAATTTAATTAAAAGGCTTACAAAATAAAAAATACTACTTAATAACTTAATAACGTTTTCGCGGTTCTCCCGCAAATTATTAAATACTTTATTTAATTAATTAAAGTCTTAAAGTTACTTAATTATTTATATTTTAAAAAATATTAATAAGAAATTCTTTTTTTACTTTTTAAAAAGTCTTCTTTAAATTAATTAAAAATAAAAAACAAAATCGAAATAAATATTATTAACTTTTATTACTTTAATTTATCGACTTACTTTAAAGATTTATATTTTACTTTTAAGAACCGCATAAAAGTAATAATCGCAAGCGAGATATTCAATTAACTATAACTATTATCTCTTAAATATAAGCGTAAACATTTTAAAAATAAGTAATATTAAAAAATATTAAAAAAAGTAAATAAAGCTCTTTAATTACATACTTTAATTTATAAATAATAAAAAAACGACTTTTTTCTTAATTTCTTTACGTTTTATTAAATATTATCTCTTTTAAATAAAAATAAAACTTTAATCTTAATAATAAAAAAAACTAATAAGCGGACTTAGTAATCGGTGATTTAAAAAGGAAGATTTATTTAAAGGCGAAAAGAATAGCGTAAGAATAAGTTTATAATTTACTTTATATTTCTCTTATTATTAAAAACACAAATGCTTCGATATTTAAAATTATAAAAAAAGGTTTTAATATATTAATATATTAAAATAATAACTTAACTTTAAATTAATTATTAATTATATATAAAATTAAATAAAATCTTATTTAAAAACCTTTTATTAAAATTCTATATAAAATTAACTTATTATTAATTTAATTATTATTATTCTTTTTTTTTATCTTAATTTATTTTCTTACTTTTACTTATACTTTCTATTCTCTCTTCTTATTTTACGCCCGCACTCTTTACTCTTTCTTTTTATTTTACGCCCGCACTTTCTATTCTCTCCTCTTATTCCTCGCCTTCACCCGCACCCTCCACCTCCTCTTATTCCACGCCCTTACTTACACCTTCTACCTCCTCTTATTCCTCGCCCTCACCCGCACCCTCTACCTCCTCTTATTCCTCGCCCTTACTCGCACCCTCCACCTCCTCTTATTTACCTATATCTTTTACCTCCTCTTATTCTTTATTTTTAATTTCTTTCTCCGGCGTTTTATCCTCGTCTTTATTCGCATTCTTTACTCCTTTCTCTTAATCCTCGCGATCGCTCTTTGCCTTCGATACCTTATTTTCACTTTTTAAATCTTTATTTTAATCTTTAACTAATTCCTCCTTCTTTAATTTATCGCTTTTATTATTAATTAATTCAAAAGCTTCTAATTTAGCTTCAGAAAATAACTCTTAAATTAAAGCTTTTATAATTATATCTTAAGTTTTAAGGCCTTCGTTTCGGCAAAGATTTAATAAAACTTTAAAAAAAAGTAATATTAAAGCTTTAAAATTTATCTTTTTGTCTTTATATTTAATAATATTTTATAATATAATTAATTATAACTTAATAATTAAGTCTCGTTTCTCCTCGGTATCGCCTTCTATAGCCTTAATTAAAGCGATTATTATACTTATTATTACTTCTTAAATATTCTGTCGAGTGCGAAAGGCGTTATTATATAAAATCTTAATCTTAATAATAAATATTATATAAATAATATTAAACAAAAGGAATATAACGTATATAAAAGTTTAATAAATAATAATAAAGTTTATTAGCTTTGTGGCTATAAATATAATTATCGAGGAGGCCTTTAATATAATAGCAATATTTACTTAAATTAAAAGAATAAATAATTAAATCTTTTCGTAATCCCCTGCGAGAGTAAAAAGCTTTATATATCCAGTATTAATATAAAAAGCAATTATTTAATTTATAAAGCCGATATTAATTATATAAACTAAAGAAAGCTTTAAAATAATAATTTATTTACCGAAGCGAGATGGCAGGCGTAATTCGAAATTCGCAAAAGTAAGTAATAAATTAAAAACAAATAAAATATTTAATATACTTTCGACCGGCTTTCTAATTTCCTTTAAGAGTGTCTTAATAACGTCTTTTTAAAAATATAATTCCTTCGCTTAAGAATTATCTTCTTAATTAACGAGTACATAAACCTTACGATTCCTTTTTACGCTCTTAAATATAATATTTTATAAGTCGTCTAAAATAAGAATTAGTTTAAAATAATATTCTTTTATAAAAATAAGCTTCGGTATACTAATATTTTATAATAACTTTTTTAAATATTAATTATTAATTATAAATATAGTATTATATATACGTTTCTTAGCTTTAAGGCTTAATTCGAAAAAGTTAATAAAAGCAAGAAGAAATAAAGTCTTAAGTAAATTAATATTAATAATAAAAAAAGAGTAATAATAATATACTATTAGGCTTTATAAGCTCTTGACTTTTATTATGTCTTTTTATTTCGTCTCTTTTTTTCTATAATTAATAAGGTCTTTATATTATCTTCCTTCTTTATTTTCTTTATAGCCCCGCCTTTACCTGCCTTTAATTACTTACGTTTCTTAGACTTTTATAATAAAGCGAAGTAATCTTTTAAGCTTTTTATTAATATTTTCTTTATAGTCTTTATTAAGTTTAAAGGCATAATTACAGTTATATAAAAGTTCGTAATATATATTATTATTTAATATTTTAATATATTAATATACTTAAATAAACCGACTACTAATTAACGACTAGCCGCCGCACAGACTAACCCCGCCCGCTAATCACAATTAATACGCTTTTATATAAAAATAATAAATTAAAATTAATATATATTTATTAAAGTATAGTCCTTACTTCGCTAATACTTATAAATTAAAACTTTTTTTAAAGACCGACCTCATATATTAATAAAATATAATCTTATTTTAAGCGATATTAATAATATTATAAAGTAAATAATATTAATTCATTAATTATCTCACGCATAAACTTAAGAGTTTATTAATATATTAATAAAAATAAAAGCAAAAGATATTATTTATAAAAGTTAAAAGAAGAGTATATTATTAAGCTAAAAGAGTATCGAGCGAATTCATATAATAATAAAAAGTTTATAACCGTTCGCAGAGTTTATATTTATTATTATTAATTTAAAATCTTACTTATTTTAAACCTCGAAAGTATTAAGATCTTAAGCAAATTCGAAAAGTATAATAACTTATTATCCTTATTATAATTAAGCCCCTTCCGAACTTATCCCGCCGCTTCTAAAGATAATCCTTCCTTTTTCTATCGAGTCTTTTAATTTAATTGCCTTCTTAATAAGCTATTAAATAAACTTTTATTTTAATAAAGCTACTTTATTTAAATACTTAATAAGTCTAATTATTACGACTTTTTATAATATTTTATTCTCGACTAAAGTCTTCGTTGTAAGCTTAATGCTTTAATATTTTACTAAATAATCGGTAAATAATTACTTTAAACTCGATTCGGCAGGTTTTTCTAAAAGAGCAGAAGGTTTCGTGTTCGATAAGAAGGAAATAAATTAAAAAGGAAATATATAATTAATAAATTCATTAATAGTTATTATTTATTAGAAATATCTTTATAAAAGAGTTTATATATTTATAAGCGGAATTTAATTTTCTTTTAAGCGATACAAAAATATGCCCGAGGATAGTTACTGCTTTTATTAAAAGAAGACGTCTTAATTCGAGAAGAGTTACTTACTTTTATGCACGATATTATATAAAGTAAGTAAGCTTACGTTTATAAGGAAGTCTTCGCTAATAGCTAAGAATTAAGGAATATTAATAAATAATAAAAACTAAATATTAAGTATTTATTTTTACTTAAAGCACTTTTAGTAATAGCTTAACTCTTATTATAAGGTAATATAATTTTAAGAAAAGGTAGTATATAAAAGACGTAATATTATTGTTTAAATAAAAGAGTTATAAGTCCTCGTATATAAGGAGGCTTAACATTAGGCGTTTTTATAATAACGGGCCAAATTGTTTTAATATATTAATATACCAAAATAATTAAGGTTCGTTATATAGTTAATAATTACTGTATTTATTAACTCTTAAATTACCGTTTCGATCTAGGAATTATTTAAGTTATATAATAATTTGAATTAATGATAAAGCTCCGCCGTAAAGGGCTAGACAGGAGTGCTGACAGAAAATCTATTATATTAGAAAATCTGTCATACCAGAAAAAACCAATCTCATTAAATAGAATATAATATATATCTCTTTTAATTGAATAAATTATAATAATCTTCCTATTTGTATATGCCTTGCCTTCTTTAAAATAGTCGAGCTTAACAGGTTCGTAGTCCGGCAATACAAATATACTCCTTTACTACTTCGATAAAAATAATTATATTAACTACTTTTGGAGGCTTTATAGATTTTCTAAACTACTTCTTTTAAACTTTATATAAAATATTTTATATTTTTTTTTTATTTTATAATTAAATATAATATTCTTTATTAATAATAATAAAATATATAACCTCTAGCTTTTCGAATTTAATTAAATTTATTAAAAATCCAGCTCTATTTCGTTCGAACTTATATTTAAGTCTAAGCTTGCTTACTTTATAAGTAAAGTAAACGCGGAATAATACTTTTAAGTTAATTAAACTTATTATTAAATTTGGTTTTATTTACTCGACTAATGTTAAATGCTCCTTATAAGACTTTAATATAAGGCTTAATTTATTTTATTTTATATAGAAATATATTTAATATTTAATGTCGGTTATATTTTTATATATTTTAAAATAAGCCCGGCGATTATTAATATATAATATAAAAAATATAAGTTTTTTAAGAATAATAAAGTTAAAGGCAGATTTTATAAGAGTATCGGATTCGTAGACTTAATTTAATAAGCGAATGTGAATAATATTAACTTAAAATATAAACGTAAATTCCTAAATGTCGTTTTAAAGTTCAATAAATAAGAAGAGGAAGAAAATAAAGGATTTATAAAGGACGTTATTTAAATATTACTTTAATAGGAACTCGTCGAATTCGAGGACTGAGGCTTTATTTAGATTTTTTAAAAGTTTAAAGGCTTATTATATACGCGGACGAAGCGTAAATAAATTAAGAGAAGATAAACTAAACTAATTAATAGATGGCTTGGCTTATAAAGAAGTTAAATCTAGAACTTACCTAGTAAGCTTTACGTTGCGTTTAGAGGCTTTTCTTTTAATTATATTCGTAGAATAATATGAGTCATAAATAATTTACTAATAATATAATTAAATTGTCTTAATACTAAAAGCGTTTTAGGCAGCTTATAGTTAATATCTTACGTAAGAGGTTAATATAGAGTCTTTATTTAAATAAAGAGCGCAATAAGTAAAATAAAAATGTTTTAATATACCGGAATGCCTAAATAATATAATTCATTAGTATAATAACGGTGGGATTAAGAAAGCGCTAAGCGTTACGCACGTGTAGGCGACGCATTTTATTAATAATAAAATAACGTATATAATTAAGTATTATTATTTAAAAAAAAGAAAAATAAATAATATATTTTAAAAATCTTTAAGATTTTAATAAAAAAGCATTAATAAAAAAGGATTTATTAAGATATTTATTAAATAAATAAAAAATATAAGGTGATAAAGTTTTTATTATAAAATATTTTATAAAAGCTTAAGGTAAAAATAATTTATTATAATAATAAATAATCTATTATATAAGTTTGTTAAAAATCTTTATTAATATAAAAGCATAAAATAATAATTTAATATTTACTATTAATATATTTTAGAAAGTTAGAATAAAATATAATTATATTAAAGTTAATAAAATATTTATTATTAAATATCTTATAATATATTTATAATTAAATGCAAGAGTCTTAAGTAAAAATAATTATATAATAAATAATAAAATACCTGTCATCGATTATTTTACTGGCTTCTTAAATAAAAACAATTATATAATAAATAACAGAATATATATTATTAAATATTTTGCGGGCTTTTTATATAATAAATAACAGAATACCTATTATCGAATATTTTGCGGGCTTCTTAAGTAAAAACAATTATATACTAAATAATAGAATACTTATTATCGAATATTTCACGGGCTTTTTAAGTAAAAACAATTATATATTAAATAATAGAATACTTATTATCGAATATTTTACGTGCTTCTTAAGTAAAAACAATTATATATTAAATAACAAAATACTTATTATTGAATATTTTGTTGACTTCTTATTATTTAATAAATGATAAAATACCTATTATTAAATATTTTGCGGGCTTTTTATATAATAAATGACAGAATACCTGTTATCGAATATTTTGCGGGCTTCTTAGGTAAAAACAATTATATATTAAATGATAAAATACTTATTATTGAATATTTTGCGTGCTTCTTAAGTAAAAACAATTATATAATAAATAATAAAATACTTATTATTGAATATTTTGCTGACTTCTTATTATATAATGAATAACAGAATACCTGTTATTAAATATTTTACGGGCTTCTTAAGTAAAAACAATTATATATTAAATAATAAAATACCTGTTATCGAATATTTTACGTACTTCTTAGGTAAAAACAATTATATATTAAATAACAAAATACCTATTATTAAATATTTTATTAACTTCTTATTATTTAATAAATAACAGAATACCTGTTATCGAATATTTTGCGGGCTTCTTATATAATAAATGACAGAATACTTATTATTAAATTTTAAAAGTGTTTTTTATTAATAAATAATTATTAAGTAATATTATTATATTAATTTTTTAATAAATTTAAAATCTTAATATATTTAAAATTATTATATCTTATAAAATTCATATTTTTAATTATAAAGCCCCTAATGTTTCTAAACTTAACCTTGTTTTTACCCTTAGAATCTTAATTATTTCGGAAAATAATTAAAGAAAACTGAGAATTAATTAAAAGCCGAGAGCGAGAAAAATAAGGGAATTAATATAAACGGAAGAATATAAGAGACGGATTTTATCGGTATATATAAACGGAAATCTAAAGTAATATAAAAAAGGAGATATAAAGTATAATAATTACGAGGCTTAAGATTTTAATATACGTATAATAAAACTTTTGACCCTATTTATTAAAAAGCCGCAATTAAATACAAATACTCCTCGAAGCGTAGATTAAGTATTTCTTTAATATAATAAGTCTAGTATATCCGCGACGTTAATAGCGACACCTTTAGCCAAATGGTTTAATTCGTTAAAAAGAAATTATAATTAAATTAGCACTTATACGGCGTTTTTAAGGCCGATAATATTAAATTTAGTATTAGTAAATATAATTAAAAGTAATAAAGGATATTATCATAACAGCTTGTTTTTAAAAGTAAATATTATAACTTCAAGCTTATTTTACGTAATAAAGAAATCTCCGCGTATTATTGCCTCGCTTTTAAGAATTCCAGAAATACTTGAGCTTATAAATAAATAAGCATCGAGGGGTTTAAGTATAAGAGGTAAATTAAAGTAAAGGGATGCGCTAGTTATAAAGTAAAAAGGTTCGTAGATTATTAAAGCTCGAGGGACTAAAATCGAAGATAATATAAAATTATTAAGTAAGATAAAGCTTATAAATAAAGGAATAATTATAAGTTTATATTTAAAACGGCGAGGTTTTTAGCTTATATAAGTGTAAAAGTTATTTAGCTCGGTTTCTATAATAATATAAATAAATAATTCGGCGTACGCTAAAGTAATAAAGAATTAGTTATTAATAAAAGTAAATAGGAAAATAATAAGTAAAACCGCGAATATAATAAAAGGACTATTAAAAGGAGAAGGAATAATAACGAAGTACTTATAATATTAGTTATAAGGAAATATAAAGAAAGCGACGCATTCGTAAATTAAATATAATAATTACGACGCGAAGCAATTAATGCATAAAAAGCAAAAGATAAAAGTGGCAGTAATAAGGCGGAAGGTATTTAAGTCGGGGTTATATTAAAAGTATTATATGCTATATAAAGTAACTCTTATATTATGTAAGAAAGCGAGTTGTATATGGGATAATATTATAAAAGATATAGTAATATTAAGTTAAAAGGTCGAAAGGCTTAAAGATATTTTTAAGGCTTATAAGGTTCAAGAAGCGGCTAATATAAATGACTTAATCGAGGTTTTGGGCAAGGAGCTTAGAAATAAGCAAGACGTTTTTCAGTATTAAATACAAATAATCTTTATATATATTATAATTTAAGTTAAAATAAAATAAGTTATAAGAATAATACGTCTTAATTAATAATTAAAAAGATTATTTCTTTTGTAAATCGAAAGAAGTAAAAAGCTTCTGAATATAATTATGTTTTAGCTCTTGCGAATATAAAAAGTAAAGGATATAATTCTAATAACGCATAATAAGAATAGAATTTTAATTAATTACTTTATAAATAAAAACCTATGAAATAATTAAATATTTAAATTATTATTTATAAGGTTAATTAGTATTAAAATAAAGGGATTAATATAAGTAAAAAGAGAATACTCGAAAAGGGGAAGTGACTAATAAGGATATATTAAAGTAACGTGATTATTTAAAATAAAAAAAAGTATAAATATAAGTTAAAATAAATTAAAATTCAATTAGAAATTATATTAGAATCAATTCTTAAAGTAATATATAATAATTAAGGGTTATATATATAAAAAAAGTAAAATAATAAGCGGTTTTAAAATCACAAATAATTTTTAATAAAGGAATAAAAGTTATTACGTTAAACTTTATTTATTAATAAAGTTAATAAAAATTATTTATTATATATGTTTTTCGTCTGTTATATAGGGATTATTAGTCAAAGCTTTCGCGTATTTTTGCTATAATTTCCTAAGGGAAAAGCTGGAAATTAAGGACAGGTTTTAATATATCGATATACTAAAACTTATTATAATAAATATTTTATTCCTCGCGCGAGTTAATTTAATTAATCTTTATACCCGTTTCGAATATATATCTTTTATTTATTGCTTATTCTTCCTTAAATACTTAAAAGTTACTCGAAAGCGGGAAAGCGGCGCGGAAGACCTTTTGTCTCTTCGAGTAAGTTTTTATCTTAAAGTTAATTAAAAAAGAAAACTATAAGTTTATAGATTTCTTTATTAAAATATATTTATTTAAACGTGAAACTAAAAGCTTCTTATATTAATTCGTAATAAAATTTTATATATAATTCTTTATTTATTCTCTTAAGAGCTTCTTACGTAACTTCTTCTTAATTTATCTTTATATATTAGGCACTCCTCGACCATTTCTTGCCTTCGCTATTATATCCTCTTCGATACCGAAATAAATCGATAAGTATAATAAAATCTTAGGCTTTCCGTCGAATTCTAATTCCGGCTTTACTTTTATATTATTATTATTATTAAACGCGGGCAATCTTAACTTAATATCGAATTCTAGCTCTGGATTTACTCTTATATTATTATTATTATCGGACGCGGGTAATCCTGACTTAATATCGAATTTTAGCTCCGGCTTTACTCTTATATTATTATTATTATTAAACGTAAATAATCCTAGCTTAATATCGAACTTTAGCTCCGGATTTGCTCTTATATTATTATTATTATCGGATGCGAGCAGCCTTAGCTTAACGTCCCTTATATATATATAAGCTTAGCTTTTAAGCGATTTTATTATAAATAATTAAATCGAACTATTTTTATTATTTAAGTATTTTATTTTTTATTAAACGTCGTTCTTTAATTTATAAATACTTTAACGCTCGAAGTAATTCGACGTATAAAGAAAAGATATTAAAAGCTTTTTAAAAAAGAAAAATTAAAAAATAAAATATAATACCTTAAATACAACTTAAAAAAAAGCAAATAAAACGCTATTATAAGAACGCTTTCGTAAAATAAAACTAAATTAATATACTTCTGCGTATAAATCTCAAAAAACGATAATAATTAAGCAAATTATCTCGGAGTTTTTTAAAAAAATTAATTCTTTTAAATCCTTAAATAAACTTATAAATTTATTTAAAAATTAAAAGTATTTATCGCTGCGTTATAAATAAAATTATAATATTTTAAATCTTAAGCGTCGATATAATTTATTAAATTAATTTAAAGAATATTATAAGCTTATAAACTTCTTTTTTTACTATATTTAAGCAGGTATTTTAAATTATATAAAAGATTAATACGGCTTTTAAAATATAACTTATAATACTTCGGCGAAAAGTAATTATTACTTTTTAAATATTATATATATAAAAACCGAATTATTCCTTAATAATATTTTTATTAAACTCGAGAATAATATCCTTTATATTAATTAAAGCGTAAGCCCGAAAGCTATTCTCCCTTCGACTCTTGTTCTTATAAAGCTTTTCACGGGAATACTAAATACTTCGTCTTTTTTAAAAAATATTTATTTATACGTAAAAAAGCTTTAAGTTATATTTCCTTAAATAAATTATAATTTAAATAATATAATTAAATTTCCGACTTTTTTAAGAATATTTCTTATAAAGTTTTATTATTATCTAACTTTATAATACTTACGTAAAATCGTAAGCAATCTTTATATTAAGCGAGTAATTTCTTACTTATTTATTAATAAGTATAATATATAAGCTATAATTCAACTTCGATATATTTTATATTTATATCTCGGCAGTATTATCGGTATTTATAATTACTCAGTTTATATTTTCTTCCCTTATTTATATATTAAAAAACATACTTTTAAAAGCTTAATTAACGAATAAATAAGTCGTTTTACGAATTATATAATACTTAAGAATATTTTCTAATATATTCTTAATATTATTATTTAATATATCCTACTAAATTAATTAATAAGTTAATTAAACGCTTTTGTTCGAGCGAACGAAATACAAACTAAAGTCCAGGATTTACACGCAAAAACGCACCGAACTTATTTAATTTAATTAATATATTTTAAAGCTATTTAAGAAACGGTTCAAAGCTTTATTATTTAAGCGAACCTCTCGGAGTTCTTTAGTACTTTTTTTTATATAATTAATAAAAGATATAAGTTATAATTGCAAAAATAAAACTCTTTTCTTACGGTTTTAATTAAATTTTATAATAAATTAAATATTATATTTAATTAAAGATTCTTATAATATAACGAACTTTATATTAATTTAGCTATCGAAATTTGCCCTAACTCTCTTACTTTTAGGAATATAAATTAAAAAAAAGCTTAAATATATTTATAAAAGTAATATTATTTAAAAAAGTTTTTAAAAATTATATATAAAAAAAAAGGAATTTTAAGTAAACTTAATATTATAACGTTAAGTTCTTATTCGAGGCGTATAATATAATATATATACTTAAAAAGAAATCCTAAGTTTTTTATAATAATTTAAAATATTAATAATATTACGTTATTAAAAAAGAAATCTACGATATCAAAACTATTTATTTATTTTAAAATAAAAGCCTCTTAAAACTCTGCTTTAATTCGATTATTTAGCACTCGGCTATATCAAATACGAAATAAGCAAAAAAGAAATTATAAAAAGCGTTAATTAGAAGCTATTATAAAGCTAAAAAGCAAATACGCTTTACTTATCGAGATACTCGTAATTAATTAATTTCGTTAAGCTCTAAATATTAAGTAATAAGTACGATTTTAATAATTTTATTAAATAAATATTAAAAAAAAGTAATATATAAATTAAAAGTAATAATCCTCTTTTAATAATCTTAGATTCCGCCTTTCGCATAAGCTATTAAAAGCCTGAGGTACTACGATTATATATTAAATAATATTTAAAAGATTTATATTTTATTCGAAGCAATTATTTTAATTTCACTGAAAAAAAGAATTTATAAAAAATAAAATTATTTATTTTACGCTTTCTTTTAATATCTTTAATATTTCTTTTCTTAAAATATATTAATAATTCAGCTTATATTTTAATATAAGCGGCGGGAAAATAAAGATAATAAGTAAATCCGGTATAAATTAAGCTTTAAATCAATCTTAACTCGGACGGGTTATTATTAATTTATATTTATTATTAATTAAGAGTATTTTCAATTAATAAAAGAAGTTCACTCTTATTTTATAATAAAATTTAAAAATATCTTAAGATTTAATTAAAAAGCTCGCGAAATAAAAAATATTACTTAATAACTTAACGACGTTCTCGCGGTTCTCCCGCGAGCTATTAAGTATCTTACTTAATTAATTAAAGTCTTAGAACTGCTTAATTATTTATACTTTAAAAAATACCGATAAGAAGTTCTTCTTTTACTTTTTAAAAAGTTTTCTTTAAATTAATTAAAAATAAAAAATAAGATTAAAATAAATATTATTAATTTTCATTACTTTAATTTATCGACTTATTTTAAAGATTTATATCTTACTTTTAGGAACCGTATAAGAATAATAACCGCAAGCGAGATATTCAATTAGCTATAATTATTATCTCTTAAATATAAGCGTAAATATTTTGAAAATAAGTAATACCGAAAAATATTAAAAAAAATAAATAAAGCTCTTCGATTATATATTATAATCTACGAATAATAAAAGAACGACTTCTTTTTTAATTTCTTTACGTTTTATTAAATATTACTTCTTTTAAACGGAAATAAAACCTTAATTTTAATAATAAAAAAAACTAGTAAGCGGACTTAATAATCGGTAATATAAAAAAGAAAATTCGTTTAAAAGCAAAAAAAATAGCGTAAGAATGAATTTATAACTTACCTTATATCTCTTTCGCTATTAAAAGCATAAATACTTCGATATTTAAAATTATAAAAAGAGATTTTAATATATTAATATATTAAAATAATAACTTAATTTTAAATTAATTATTAATTATATATAAAATTAAATAAAATCTCGCTCGAAAACCTTTTATTAAAATTTTATATAAAATTAATTTATTACTAATCCGGTTATTATTACTTTTTCTTTTTATTTCAATTTATTTCCTTATTCTTACTCGCATTCTTTATTCTTTCTTCTTATTCTACGCCCGCATTTTTTACTCTTTCCTTTTATTCCTCGCCCTTATTCGCATCTTCTACTTCCTTTTATTCCCCGCCCTTACTCGTACCTTCTACCTCTTCTTATTCCTCGCCTTCCCCCGCACCCTTTACTTCTTCTTATTCCTCGCCTTCACCCGTATCCTCCATCTTCTCTTATTCACTTATACCTTCCACTTCTTCTTATTTACTTATACCTTTTACCTTCCCTTATTCTTCGCTTCTAGCTTCTTTCTCTAGCGCTTTATCCTCGTTTTTATTCGTACTTTTTACTTTTTCTTCTTAATCCTCGCGGTCGCTCTCTGCCTCCGGTACTTTATTTTTATTCTTTAAATCTTTACTCTAATTCTTAACCGATTCCTCTTCCTTTAATTCTTCGCTTTTATTATTAGCCGATTCGAAAGCTTTTAATTTAACTTCGGGAAATAACTCTTAAATTAAAGCTTTTATAATTATATTTTAAGTTTTAAAGCTTTCGTTTCGGCGAAAATCTAATAAAATCTCGGAAAAAAGCAATATTAAAACTTTAAAGTTTATCTTTTTGTCTTTATATTTAGCGATATTTTATAATATAATTAATTATAACTTAACGATTAAATATCGTTCCTTCTCGATATCGCCCTCTACAGCTTTAATTAAAGCAATTATTATACTTATTATTATTCCTTAAATATTCTATCGAATACGAAAAGCGCTATTATATAAAATCTTAGTCTTAATAATAAATATTATATAAATAACGCTAAGCAAGAGGAATATAACGTACGCGGAAGTCTGATAAATAATAATAAAGTTTATTAATTTTATAATTATAAATATAATTATCGAAGAAGCTTTTAATATAATAGTAATATTTACTTAAATTAAAAAAGCAAGTAATTAAATCTTTTCGTAATCCCCCGCGAGAGTAGAAAGCCTTATATATTTAGTATTAATATAAAAAGCAATTATTTAATTTGTAAAGCCGATATTAATTATATAAATTAAAAAAAGCTTTAAAATAAAAATTTATTTACCGAAACGAAATAATAAGCGCAATTCGAAATTCGCAGAAATAAGTAATAAATTAAAGACAAACGAGATATTTAATATATTTTCGGCCGGCTTTCCGATCTCCTTTAAGAACGTCTTAATAACGTTTCTCTAAAAGTATAATTCTTTCGCTTAAAAACTATTATCTTAATTAATAAGTATATAAACCTTACGATTCTTTTTTATACTCTTAAATATAATATTTTATAAGTCGTCTAAAATAAAAATTAATCTAAAATAATATTCTTTTATAAGAATAAGCTTCGGTATACCGGTATTTTATAATAGCTTTTTTAAATATTAATTATTAATTATAAATATAACGTTATATATACGTTTCTTAGCTTTAAAGCTTAATTCGAAAAGATTAATAAAAGCAAGAAGAAATAAAACTTTAAGTAAATTAGTATTAATAATAAGAGAAAAGTAATAATAATATATTATTAAGCTTTACGAGTTCTTAACTTCTGCTATACTTCCTTATTCTATCTTTTCTTTTTTATAATTAATAAAGTCTTTATATTATCTTCCTTTTTTATCTTTTTTATAATTCTGCTTTTACTTACTTTTAATCGCTTGCGTTTCTTAAACTTTTATAGCGAAGCGGAATAATCTTTTAAGCTCTTTATTAATATCTTCTTCGTAATCTTTATTAAGTTTAAAATTATAATTATAATTATATAAAAGTTCGCGATATATATTATTATTTAATATTTTAATATATCGATATACTTAAATAAACCGATTATTAACTAATAACTGGCCGCCGCACGGACTAACCCTGCTCGCTAATCACGGTTAATACGCTTTTATATAAAGATAATAAATCAGAACTAGTATATATTTATTAAAATATAATCTTTATTTTGTTAATATTTATAAATTAAAACTCTTTCTAAAGACTGACCTTATATATTTATAAAATATAACCTTATTTTAAACGATATTAATAATATTATAAAGTAGATAATACTAGCTCGTTAATTACTTCGCGCGTAAACTTAAGAGTTTACTAATATATTAATAAGAATAAAAGCAAAAGATATTATTCGTAATAGGAAATTAAAAGAGAAGTATATTATTAAGTTAAAAAAATATTAAATAGATTCGTATAATAATAAAAGATTTATAACCGTTCGCGGAGTTTATATTTATTATTATTAATTTAAAATATTACTTATTCTAAACCTCGAAAGTATTAAGATCTTAAGTAAACTCAAGAAGTATAATAACTTATTATCCTTGCTGTAATTAAGCTCCTTCCGAACTTATCCCGCCGCTTTTAAAAATAATTCTTTCTTTCTTTATTAAGTTCTTTAATTCGATTACTCTCTTAACGAGTTATTAAATAAACTTTTATTTCGACGAAACTATTTTATTTAAGTACTTAATAAGCTTAATTATTACGACTTTTTATAATATCTTATTCTCGACTAAAGTCTTTACTGCGAGTTTAATGCCTTAGTATTTTACTAAATAATCAATAAATAGCTGCTTCGAACTCGATTCGGCAAGTTTTTCTAAAAGAGCGGAAGGTTTTGTATTTAATAAGAAAGAAATAAATTAAAAGGAAAATATATAATTAATAAATTTATTAATAATTATTATTTATTAGAAATATCTTTATAAAAGAATTTATATACTTATAAGCGGAATTTAATTTTCTCTTAAATAACGTAAGAATATACTCGAAGGCAGTTATTGCTTTTATTAAAAGAAAACGTCTTAGCTCGAGAAGAGCTGCTTACTTTTATACGCGATATTATATAAGGCAAGTAAGCTTGCGTCTGTAAGAAAGTCTTCGCTGGTAATTAAGAACTAAAAAATATTAATAAATAATAAAAGCTAAGTGTTAAGCATTTACCTCTGCTCGGAATACTTCTAGTAATAATTTAACTCTTATCGTAAAATAATATAATTTTAAAAAGAAGTAATATATAAGAAACGTAATATTATTATTTAAATAAAAGAATTATAA
This sequence comes from Rhexocercosporidium sp. MPI-PUGE-AT-0058, assembly GCA_020746875.1. Classification (NCBI taxonomy): domain Eukaryota; kingdom Fungi; phylum Ascomycota; class Leotiomycetes; order Helotiales; genus Rhexocercosporidium; species Rhexocercosporidium sp. MPI-PUGE-AT-0058. Next base: position 148,983 of record JAGTJL010000040.1, on the reverse strand, counting down.
ATCCCCGCATATAAGGAGGCTTAGCATTAAGCGTCCTTATAATAATAAGCCAAATTATTTTAATATATCGATATACCAAAATAATTAAAATTCGTTATATAATTGATAATTACTGTATTTATTAGCTTTTAGATTACCGTTTCGGTCTAAGAATTATTTAAGTTATATAATAACTTGAATTAATAATAAAGCTCTGCTGTAAAAGACTAAATAAAAGTGCTGACAGAAAATCTATTATATTAAAAAAAACTAATTTTATTAAGTAAAATATAATATATATTTTTCTTAATTAAATAAATTATAATAATCCTCTTATTTATATATATTTTACTTTCTTTAAAATAATCGAGCTTAACAGATTCGCAGTCCGGCGATATAAGTATACTTTTTTATTACTTCGACAAAAATAATTATATTAACTACTTTTAAAAGCTTTACGGATTTTCTAAACTACTTCTTTTAAATTTTATATAAAGTATCTTATATTTCCTTCTTATTTTATAATTAAATATAATACTTTTTATTAATAATAACGAAGTATATAACTTTTAGCTTCTCGAATTTAATTAAGCTTATTAAAAATCCAGCCTTATTTAATTCGAACTTATATTTAAGTTCAAGCTTACTTACCTTATAAGTAAAGTAAACGCGGAATAATACTTTTAAACTAATTAAACTTATCGCTAAATTTAGTCTCATCTACTCGACTAATATTAAATACTCCTTATAAGACCTTAATATAAGGCTTAACTTATTTTACTTTATACGGAAGTATATTTAATATTCGATATTAGTTATGCTTTTATATATTTTAAAATAAGCTCGACGATTATTAATATATAATATAAAGAATATAAGTTTCTTAAAAATAACGAAATTAAAAGCAAATTTTATAAAAATATCGAATTCGTAGACTTAATTTAATAAGCGAATATAAATAATATTAATTTAAAATATAAACGCAAATTCTTAAATACTGTTTTAAAGTTCAATAAATAAAAAGAAGAAAAAAACGAAGGATTTGTAAAAAGCGTTATTTAAGTATTACTTCGACAGAAATTCGCTGAACTCGAAAACTAAAGCTTTATCTGGATTCTTTAGAAGTTTAAAAGCTTATTATATACGCGAACGAAGCGCAAATATATTAAGAGAAGATAAATTAAACTAATTAACAAATAATTTATAAGGAAATTAAATCTAAAACTTACTTAATAGGCTTTACGCCGCGTTTAAAAGCTTTTCTTTTAGTCATATTCGCAAGATAATATAAGTCGCAGATAATCTATTAGTAACAGAATTAGATTATCTTAATACTAAAAGCGTTTCAGGCAGCTTATAATTAATATCTTACGTAAAAAGTTAATATAAAATCCTTATTTAAATAAAGAGCGCGATAAGTAAAGCAAAAATATTTTAGTATATTAAAATGCTTAAATAATATAATTCGTTAGTATAATAATAATAAAATCAAGAAAGCGCTAAGCGTTGCGCACGTGCGAGCGACGCATTTTATTAATAATAAAATAACGTATATAATTAAATATTATTATTTAAAAAAAAGAAGAATAAATAATATATTTTAAAAATCTTTAAGATTTTAATAAAAAAGTATTAATAAAAAAGGATTTATTAAGATACTTATTAAATAAATAAGAAATATAAGGTGATAGAGTTTTTATTATAAGATATTTCATAAAAGCTTAAAGTAAAAATAATTTATTATAATAATAAAAAATCTATTATATAAGTTTATTAAAATCTTTATTAATATAAGCATAAAATAATAATTTAATATTTGCTATTAATATATTTCGGAAACTTAAAATAAAATATAATTATATTAAAATTAGCAAAATATTTATTATTAAATATCTTATAATATATTTATAATTAAATATAAGAATCTTAAGTAAAAATAATTATATAATAAATAACAGAATACCTGTTATCGAATATTTTGCGGGCTTCTTAAGTAAAAATAATTATATAATAAATAACAGAATACTTATTATCGAATATTTTGCTAGCTTCTTATTATATAATAAATAATAAAATACCTGTTATCGAATATTTTGCGGGCTTCTTATATAATATGACAGAATACTTATTATCGAATATTTTGCGGGCTTCTTAAGTAAAAATAATTATATAATAAATAATAGAATACCTGTTATCGAATATTTTACTAGCTTCTTATTATATAATAAATAACAGAATACTTATCATTAAATATTTTGCGAGCTTCTTAAATAATATAACAGAATACCTATTATTGAATATTTTGCGAGCTTCTTAAGTAAAAATAATTATATAATAAATGACAGAATACCTGTCATCGAATATTTTGCAGGCTTCTTATATAATAAATAACAGAATACCTGTTATTAAATTTTAAAAGTATTTTTTATTAATAAATAATTATTAAGTAATATTATTACATTAATTTTTTAATAAATTTAAAATCTTAATATATTTAAAATTATTATATCTTATAAAATTTATATTTTTAATTATAAGGCCCCTAATGTTTCTAAACCTAACCCTGTTTTTACCCTTAGATTTAGATAGAAAATATACCTTAAATCCCAAATTCTATCCTGACTTTCACTCGATAAAATCTATTCATAACAGAAAGAGCGGGAATATTCGTTCGTCGTAATTTTTATAAGTAAGCAAGAATAATAAAAAGGAAAGAAATAATAAAGAAGAATAGTAGGATCTCTACGAAGCGACGATAATATGCGGATCTTAGATTAATTTAGTTTTGCTTTACGGTTTAAGATTATTTGTAATTTTGCTAAAAAGCTTATCTACTACGAATCACGTAAGCTCTCGCGGCCGGATATTAATTCAGGCTTAAAAGTGTTTATATTCTTATTTAATTTAATACTTAATTTAGCCGTAGGTTAAAGGTTTCGTTTATTTCTTAAGGATTTTTTTTTTACTTTATAATATAAAGTTATAATAGTTTTTTGCCTCGCGGTATAAAAGTTTATTTCCCGATGTTCGAGAATGGCTTTTGCCCCGTGGGGCAAAAGTCTGCTTACCGATTTTATATTAATATATTAATTCTTTACCCCGTGGTGTAAAGATTCGCCTACCCTTTCGCCCTATAGGCCAAAGTTCTGACCCTAACCCGAGGCCCAAAAGGAACCTTTTGGGTAGTATATCCAGGGAAAGTTGTTAACATCAGCTGTTTGACGGTTTGAATCAGTCCAGAGTGCTTACATCAGGCGCCCATCCCTATTTTCGATTACAGCTGCGAATACTTGCATAGCCAACAGGTCTACTAATGCACAAGATATTTTAGGGATACAAGCTCCAGAGGCATAATCAGATTGCGTTTGAATATAACGATAATACTGTAAGTCTCAGCGCATTAGAAATCCTTGCTGCAATCCTACTCCTCTCTCCTCTCTCCCCGGGCTTCTCTATTCAGACAAAATAGAAGTGGAAAACCGTCCAAGGCATAAACCACAACCGAAGCAAACACCACCACCGTCAAAAATCCCATTCAATCCAATCCAAAGCAACCCATGGTATCCGAGGCAAGGTTATACCTCTAGGTACAGTAATCAGATTTACCGCTGCCAGCATCAATGCAGGTGCCACATTGCTCAACAAATCTAATATCACCATTGTTTCCTCCTAGGCAGAGGAAAACGGCGTTATTGCTATCGCCGTTGTGTCCGGCCATTGCCTTGGTAATTTGGTTGTCATAGTTGTTTCCCGTCGCTTCCGAGGAGTCGTAAATTAGTCACTATTGAGTATTGTGGGACGGAGGGGGGAACTTGATGTGAGGTGCTGGAATATGAGAGGTCTTACCGATTTTTCGAAGATTAAAGCCACAGTAGTAGACGTTAACAGCGCAGTTTTTAGCGATTGCGGCGCCGGAGAGGACTGAGAGGAGGAGAAGGGAGGCAGAAAATTTCATGATTTGGAGAGATGATGGTCTTCTGGGCTTGTTTGAGAGGGAATTGAGCTGAAGTGATGGTCTTCGGAGCTTAACTGAGAATGAATTGAAGTGATGGTGAGATGAAGAGATTAAAGAGAGGCAAAGCTCCCTTTTTATATTTGGTCGCTGAAGCACTGCTGCGAGGCATTGTGAAAAGAGGAGCTATTCTCACAGTCCGGCGGACCTTTTAGAGTCTTAGTGCAGATAGAACGAGTGGATATTACTGGTTGTCATGCACATTATATACTCATAATACGAAGTAGCCTATGGTTTACACTTTGTCGTATTCAGGAAACCTTTTAGCGTCTTAGGCAGCCCTAATATGAATGTGGCTTAAGCTATAATTAGCCGCCAGAATTCATGTTCATCACACAGAACCTAAATGCTGCTATACATCGTCCATCTCCATGCTAACAAACCACATAGACCTTCTATCCACATTTAATTTCAATCCTACTAGCGCTTCCTAAGCCACGCCTTGCACCCCCCTGTCCTGTAGCTGAGTCCACGGCATCTTAGTCTCCGGGGAGCCCTGCTACGAGGGTCTTCTCAGCTGTGGCGTGGCTGATCAGGGGAGCTTGGTGGGAAGGTATGGGATTTAGGAAGAAGGGCCGAATGCGCAATGAAGAGCAAGCATTAAGCGTCGCGAAAGTGGAGATTTTAGGGTTGTTGGAAAAGGAAGAAAAAGGAGGATGAGCGAGCGATGAAGTCGCGAGAATTTTATACCCCGCAAAAGCGGCAGCGGGCCCGTGCGCGCGCCTTGGCGCTTTGAAAACCGTACAGAATCGTCGATCGATTGCTATTGAGTATTGTGTGTATTTGAGTACAACGTTTTGTGGTGAGATTATTCATTTAGGAAGAAATTTGTGGTTTGCGGGACTTTGCAAGGTGGTGGGGCTTGATACCATGTGATATGCTCAACAGTCCGATACTGGCCGAAAACACCCCGGCACAAGTTAGGCTCCCATGCCTTCCGAATGCCATTCAGGCTGAAAAAATCCCACTCTTTGGGACTCTCACATGTCTTGCGCAAAATCGAAACCTTCGAACACCCTCAAACAAAGTAATAGTGGCCAGAATTTGCCCAGCACACTATGCGCCTACTACTACTGTCGCGAAGTTTTAGAGCTAGAAGGGAGTGAAGAATCTGCCTCGTCAGCGCTGTCCTCAAGGTCGCAAGTTGTATGGCCAAAAAAGGTCAGTAGCACTTGTCTGCGACCATCCTCCTTTATTGGACAATTGACTAACCACGGGGCAAGCTTTCAGTCAACTCTGCGTCGACGTCGACTTCAAGCTTCAAATGATCATCTTTCGACTACGCCGAGCCTATCCACGAGAGTATCACGACATCATTTGAGCGCGTTCTCTGCTGTAGATGGGGATATCACGATGGTCAGGCATTTGTTGGAGACTAGTACATCAGCATTCTCGATACGTCTGATATGAGGCAGTTATTGAGAGACACTACATCTGCGGTTGAAACGTGGTGCCTCTGTGTCAAAGTAGGATAGGTCCAACAGACGGCGTTGCATTAGGTGGGACTGAGTCGGAATAACCGGCAGCGGAGAAGATTCTTTAGCAAAGGAGCAAGGATTTGGTGCAAGCCATGGAGGGGATATAGCTACGGAGTAGAGCATCGTGCATCGTGATGTAGGGGCCACTAAACATGCTATGGAATCCCCAGCTCGGAATTGTGGTACTGGTAGATTTCGAGCATTCAGAGATTTTAAAGAGACTTCGCCCGGCAAGAAGTGGAAGTACCTCTGCATCCCGTCGAAGCCTTTGTGGCGGACTTTTCATTAATCCTAGCTAGTGCTTCGATTGGAGCAATCCATATGGTTAGGAGTATAATAAATGGCCCCACGGTAATGATCACTCTTTCTCCCTTTTCTAGAGCCGTACATTTCTGCATTAATGTAATATGCATCTATAGCGAAAGGTAGGAAATGACTACATTTTGCTGATATCCGTGCTTGTCGTGCGCTTTTATGCTACTAATTCCGACTTAAGAGCCCATAGCACCTCCTCGGCCGTTTTGTATTAGTGGTCCTAGCATCTCTTAATGACCTTCTCACCTCTTAATATGGACACGTCTGGGAATATCCCCACTGTAAACATTTTGTTTACGTGGGCCTCATAAGTAGTTTTGTTCTCTATAGTCGCTAGGGGCGGGCCATCCCTATATGGCCAATATCTTGTTAGAGTGGCGTAGACGATGGACCTTAGACTAAAGATATCAACTGCTAGTGTCGACTCCCACGGCATTCGGGGGTCAAAAAACGGTTCGTCGGGCAAGTGGTGGACATTGAATCCTAGCTCGTCACACCTCGATCCACCAAAGTCGCAGAGCCAAAGGTCCAGCGATAATTGACCTATGGTATGCACTAAGTAGTTTTCAGGTCGCAGGTCCGAGTGTATCACGCCCTGCCTGTGTACATATGCAACGGCTTCGACCGCTTACACAGACTATTTCCAACGTAGAGAATTATTAATTGTTGCGTTGTTAAAGTCAAGATATGCTTGCAGATTCCTATGGCTTGCTTCAGTAAGTAAAATGCCCTTAGAAGGGGCATAAACTCGTAGATATCTATTAATAACGCTTAGCTTTGCGGCCATATGAGGTTGGAGGGGTATATAAACGGAACGATCCTCGGATGGCTACTTAGTTTTTCTAAAATCCGTCGTTTAAAAGAGATAGCTCCCTTTATTTCTTTTTCCAGTTTTTTATAGTTGGGGTTTCCTGCCTAAACCTTTTTGGGCGACTTGACGATAATGCCTGAGTCAAAGCGAGAGAAGTCGGAGGTAGAACCGCGGTACGTTAGGGACTCTATTCTGTGGTGTATAATTGCTCGATCTCTGAGGGCACGTAGAGGTTATAGAGGAAGAGAGCTTTTGAGGTATAAATGCTGCGAGACGTTGTAATGCCTTCAGGAGGTGGATGGTTAGAGAATAAGTGAGGCAATTCTCCAGCCACCAAAACGGCCCATACACAATGCCCATTCTTAAGGCCCGTCGTCGCTGAATCACACTGTTGGGTGGAAGTCACGAGAGTTTGGACATTTAGGTAACGAACTGTCATCGGCATTTGCAAACTACTGTATAAAGGAGTGTGACTACTAGCTAACCGATCTAGATTTTATGCCATTCGCAGAGATACTCTTTGGTTGCCTGAACCTATCGATCCACCCAGAATGCGGATCTCTCTCTGCGATTATTAGCACTTTAATGCCGTTCTGGCGAGGGAGGTGCTTATAGGTTATAGCGCTAGGGGTTGCGGCAGCCAAACTTTCCGCATTTGCCTACAACTCGTTTGGAGCCTAGCGTGATGATTTTAACCGTATGACCTGGTTACGTTATATCGTCGCAAAGTTCGAATTTAACTTCCTCGTCTTCGTCATCGCCACACCCCCACATTTTCTTGGACACTGTCTTCTCGCATATCTTAAAAAAGGGAAGTTAATGAGGATTCTTAGGATTCTAACCTGCCGACTAAAGGGGATGAAACATACTTTGAGTTCTTTTTCTGTTAGATAAAGTAAGTGTAATTTTGATCGTCGAGAGTAGTGATCGAAGGTTGTTAGATGGAAGTTTTACTTTCACACCGCGCTCCTTTTATATTCTAAGGTTGTGAGTCCTTGACACTATCGTCCGACGAAGCGGAATGCGAATCCCGCAGCGATACGCCAATCATATATATCGCATGCATTAGCCTTTGCCCGAGAGATGAGTCTGTGAGGGTCCTTCATGTACTCTGCGAGCTTTGAGTGCTATCCCTCGCGGGCACCAAGTCAAAATCAATGGTATATGGTACGTCAAATACGCCAATTACAGGTCTAAAGTAGAGAGGAAAACAGCGTGGTATTGGGACCCGGATTAAGTAGAGGAGTTGTTGCGTGTTTTCTCATGGTATCTTGGATTGCTTTCCCTTCACTTTTTAGGACTAAAACTAACGATATTAAGGCCCTGGACAAAATAGGAAGGTTTGGCACTGTATACACGATTGCATCGAAACCTAATATACCTCTGCCAGCAGTGAGAATAAGGCGGAGCACTTTCGAAAGGCCCATTCGATTACTAAACATAAACATAAAACCCCTCAACAAGCAAGACTCCCTTTCAGGAGACTAAGTCAGGAACTTATAAAAGTACGCCAATCCGAGGGCTACGTTAATTTGGCATATAAGGTAATAAAACAGCCATTTTTAAAAGCCCTAATTACCTTTTTTAGTTATCTATCAACTGTCCTTTGCTCTTCTCGTCGGTGATCTCTTTATAGAGTTTCTTGAAGTGCTCTACTTAACGATCCGGGGCTTAATTCCAGCGTCTAGCAACACACTACGTACCTACGTTATAAATATATTTACTTAATAGAAAAGAAAAGTAAAGAAAGCTTTACACAATTCCCCAAGTTTAATACACTTCTCATTTGATTTATAGACGTCTCCAAATCACCTAGCTTTACTAGGAGTCGTTGCACACTACCTTGACAAACGTGGCCATACTCGATCAGTAAGTCATGTTTATCATTTACCATTTTCCTTCCAAACCCGAACCCTACATTTTAATACTTGCTATTTTCTCCACCAATTCTTCTTCGATTCAAATAATTTTTTGATATACGAATAGCCCTTAGCAAAACCTACAAATTGAGCTATCGTGAGCTTGATTTGGACATCTTCAGCAAAAGTTATTCCCCGATGCGGTTTCTAGTGGGTAATGTTAGTGAGGGCGCACTTACCTTTATATACATCACTTACTCAAATATTTTTATTAACTTAATGGTGTTATTACAGACTCTCCTTGCAATTCGACAGCTCAACGGGCCACATACAGGGGAAAATCAGGCGGAGGTTCTCATCTAAATTATTACGAATTACGAGCTCGGTTACAAGATTGGTTACTTTGTTACCGATAACGCACTAAACAACGATGTGGCCATTGATCTAATTCTAAAGCATTATATGCTGCAACTTAGTCCGCAGAGCCGCAAAGCTCGTCGCCTTCGCTGTCTCGGTCACGTCATTAATTTGGTCGCAAAAGCCTTTATATTTGGGAAGGATAAGAATGCGTTCGACGAGCAACTCGATCTGCCAGTCTTCAAAGATATAATAAAGGAGTTAACAACTTGGAGGAAGATGGGGCCTATTAGAAAACTCCATAATATCATCAAATTTATCTATCGATCCCCTCAACACCGTAGTAAATTCAAAAATATTCGATAGTTAAATAACAGCGAAGTGGGAGCTTTTGATCACCTAAATCTATTAATTAATAACGCTACTTGTTAAAATTCTTTATATTTTATGATTGAGAGAGCCTTAAAGTTACGAGATCGAAACGATTTTTTTTGTATTAATTACGCCAATTAAATGCATAACTAGCCGTTTACGAAAAGAGCGTAATCTGCGGAGGAGCAAAAACAACTTTTGAGGAACGATTCTCTTATTAGAGAAGATTGGGAAGCTTTAACAAAGATCATGGCATTTTTAAAGCCATTTTACGACTTTACCAAACGTGCGGAGGGCCTCAAATTGGACTCTGCCCGTGGAGCTTTTTCTGATTATATCACCACCCTTAACATATTGATTTGGCACGTTAAAGGCGCACGAGATAATATTCTCTTGAGATGTGCGGATTTAGAGCTAATTCGAAGAATCTTAAGCTACTTAAAGCTTATATTATCAACTATTAGAACAAATTGGACGTGTATTTCCTCAAATCTGATACTATAGGCGCAGTTTATGCGGCAGTTGTTACACAGCCCAAATCTAAGTTTGCCTACTTCAGAATCGATGGGCAGATTAACCTACATAAATTTAAAAGGCTAGAATTGCTTTCAGTCGTGTATGGGAAGAGTATAAGACCGTTAAATATCAGAATACGATTAAAGCTGGCGCTTTTTAATTACTTTATTCGTAACGGCGCCGGATTTAGAGATAAATACATATATCTTAGTGAGTCGTAATAAATGTCTTTTTAAATATTAATAAAGTTAATAGATTTCGTTTGCGTTAACAAAGCAACTATTAACCTAGCTATAAATTTGAAATTACAAGTAGCTTCCGAGGCCCAAATTGTGTGCTATGAAATGGGTTGGAGCGACGCCTTAGAGGATTCTATTAGCCGAACATATGTAAGACTCCTATCCCAAATAGTTAGCTTTTTAGAACTTTTGCAACTAAAACGCTAAGGTAACATTTGCTACCTAAAAGCATTAGAGCCTGAGTCGAGCTAAGATGTTTTCGACTAATATCAGATTAGTAAGCGAATTATATGGCATTAAGCCCTATTAACTTGCAATTCCTATAACTACTATTGCTAAATAAGCTTTACGAATTACAAGTAATAATTACTTATCCATAGCTTTAAAGTAATAATAATAACTTTGTTGTTCTGCCTGACTAGCTCCGCTAAGCGCTACTAATAGATTTTATTCCACCTTATATTAAGTGGCAGTTATTCCGCCTTATTTTCAGTCCTTCGTTAACATTTCAACTCGCGATATATTCTATCAGGTTCATTACTCTCCTCGACGCACGGCTTTACTTATCTTACGTCCTTCTACGCGTCGCACTTGGCATATTCTATTAAGGGCGTAAGAGACTGTCTTTGTAAAACCTAGTTTTACGTTTAGCTTTGTGTAAATAGGCAATATTAACAGCACAACTACCTACAGTTAACCAAGGTAAATATCAGGTCGAGGCTCTCTATTAATCATACAATTCACATAGCTGCTTATTTATACCTTATATAAGTAGCAGTCTCGTTCTTCATACTCGCGCATTCTGGCAGAGTATCCACAGAACAAAAAGGCTCCTTAGCATATTTATTATTAATTATAACAGTTAAATACCTTATTCTTTTACTTTAATCCTTTTAATATACTATAACTAACTTATATATATATATTTAAAAAGGTAATAATACTCTTACCAAACGACTAGAAAAAGACATCCCGAGCTATCGTTTTCTCCTCAATTTAAATAACGATAAGACAATACGCTTTAGAGGCGAATATATCGAGATTATTAATAAAGAAATAAATAACTAAAAAACTCTAAAAGAAAATATAGCTATAAATATAAATTATAATATTCCTACTAAGTATACTTATTACGTTAAAAGTGCTATTATATATTTTATTTAATCTTAAAATGGAATAGCACGTTATACTCCAAAGACATTATTAAGATAATATACGTCGTTGTGATTATATTAAATAGTAAAGGAGATATCTTATATATAGCCCTTCGGGAATAAACTAACTAAACATCCTGTCGTCTTTAATTCTTGACTTCGTTCCTATTTCTATAGCCGGCTATTCTAAACGGCTGTCTTAAATAATTCGGGCAATTTCGAGATATTAGTAGCAGGTGCATTTATATATATATACTTCATTTCTATTAATAAATAATTAGTAATGCCTTATATACATTCGAAGCCTCTCCTTGCCTCTGTCTTTATTAGACGGCGATAATATATTATTTATTATTAATTTCTCTTACTTACTTTCTTTTTCGATCCGTCGCCTTTTTCTACTTTTTACTAACTTCTTTAACAGATCGTCGATTGCTGACTATAGTCAGTTTTTAGCACGGTTCTTTTTAATTAAGTAAATTAACCTTTAAAAAACTCCTAGTATTTAAGGGATATCTTTAAAGATTCCTTATCTTTTATAAGTATATATAATATGTCTCGTATTACTAAAAGCTATATTTATATTAGCTCGGGTTCGATATCGTCGAGGAGATAAGTAAACACGTCTAAAGATATTAAGCTTCCGCCCTAAAGGGTAGGCGCGAAAGCTATTGCCTATAAAATCACCCCGTTAGGACTCAAGCCTCGAATCAACTCGCTTCTCTTCTAAATAAATTCCTTTTTAAACTTTATATTCTTAAAATTAAATTTTAAATCTTTTAAACCCTTCTCTAGAATATAACTGGCTATTTCAATCGACCTTTCGCAAAAAAGTCACCCTTATATGACTATACTTTAGACTTGTGTTCCTTACTCTCCTTCTACGCTCGGTCTGACCGGGATTCCTTTAGTACTCGGATTTCATCTTAAACCGCCTTCGCCGCTTCCGAGAGCTTTAAACTTAAATCGCTTAATTTGTCCTATTAATCATTTATTAAATAAACCTTAAAGAATTTCCCCTTCAAATATTCGGTCTTTTTAAGCAAACCCTTTAACTACGAGAACATATTAGTTGCCGATATATTGAAAGTAATTAAAGATTAATACGTATTAGTAATGAAGAAATGGCGAAGGAGTTCTGACTTATATGCGATACTAGTCATTAAAACAAGGTTCCCGGATTATAAAAAATAAGCATTAGCTTAATTTATACAAGTCTGCAAAACTTTCAATACGAGGGTGGCTCGATTTTGTTACTAAAATAGGGATAGCGACATATACCTAAAGAATCGGAACTCCAATCACTAAGAGACTTATTAAAGCCCGCCCAATCACAATATTTTCATCTATTATTAAAGCAATCGCATCCTTTTTACTTCAGCATTATACGAGGTCGTATATGTCCCTTTTATAATATACTGCATATTAGCTTCTCATCTATAATACGTTTCTTTCCTTAAGGTTTCTGCAAATGAGATCAAAGGGGACTAAGGAGATGTTCTCTTTTAGAAACTTATATAATTAACTTCCCGTGGACTCTTCCTTTAATAATATCCACGGGTCCGAACGCTATGAATAGTCTATATCGATGTCTTGCTTCCTTTATATTACTATATGGTAAATCGACGGAGCTAGTTATATCGTTCAAGCAGCTAACGCATTATGTTCTAATAGTAGACCGCCGGTTCACTAAGGGATAATGGAATCAGCTTCCTTAATCGACTCTCCTGCGTTAGCCGCACGAGGATAAACCTCCGTCGCAAATAATAATATAAAACTAATAAATATATAAGAACAGAGATCTCCTCTAAAATATTAATTATTACCTTCCGTATTCCTTATTATTTAACTATTTAAATATCTTTCCGATCCTTCTCGCTTTATATATATCTTATATCTCGTATATTTAAATACAACTATTATTTCTACGTTAATAATAACTTTAATAAAGATACAATTAACCGCACTACCGAGCAGCCCGAACCTGTTATCTTCCGAGCGTACCGTCATACTGAGCAATAACCTCAAATTCATTAATATAATTAAATCTGTCGTTATTATATAAATTACTTCTCCTAATCATTTTAAGCAACTTATCTTGAAGCTTAATAAAGTAAAGCTCACGAATCTCTTGGAATCTTATAAACTAGTGGACGGCGAGGAAGAAGACGACTAATATATACTTCTTATTCGTTATCAAATTAATTAATATCCCTGCCTCTAAATAAAGTTACTTTATTAATTCCTCTTAAACTTAAACGAAAGTAAAGGCGTGATTATCTATATTAAAATAAAGTCAGAGTGTTTACGAGACTTTTTACGAACTGTGCTTAGGGATATATATGAGATTAACTTAAATAAAAGCAAACTCTTTATAAAATAAATTATTTTAACGTACTTAAAACTAGTGCTAACTCGAAATAAAATTAAATAAAGCGCATTATAAATACTTTAAAAAACGTATAGAATTCGCTTCAACTTGATCGATTTCTATCCCGTCAATAGTACAAACCCAGGGCACCGTGAAATACCTAAGTCATATCTTAACCTTAATACCCTCGAAGCCTTTAAAGGAAGTTGACTTGGTTTTGCTATTTAAAGATTAGGACTAGGTTATTACCATTGGGTTTAATTTTTTGTTTCTATTATAGTCCTAGTTAATATTAGAATATACTAAGATAATTAAGAGATATTCGTAACTTTAAAGAAATCAATTCTAAATATTATCTTCATATCCACTCATAAGTCTCTTCGCCGAGAACCGGGTCGAGCGGACTTTCTACCGTAAGCTAATATTTAAAGCATACCTTTATTATAAGGAATTATAATAAGCCATATACTTATTTAATGAGATCCTCCTTAATATTACAGACTTCGTATATAAAATACGCGAGCTGCGCACTTATTCTTTATAATTAACTTAACGTTTGACTTTCAAATTTACTCGCTATACCTAGTATATAAAACTCTTCACTTCTTTGTATTTCTATCGAAGATATCGCAGTTAATAAAATGTCCTTCCGACTTCTCGTCTTAGCCATCCCCGAATACTGTCGCTACTCGTTCAACTTCGTTAAAAGCAAATCTACTCTAATTTAATGGGTTTACTCGATATATTATTCTGGCCGTTATTAATAAGTTATATTCTCGAGTGCAAATACTGCAGATTAAAGACTTATAGACCTTACAATAATAAAATTTAAAACGTACTTACGATATATTATTTTTAATCCTCTTATTATATTAGTACGGGTGCGCTAAAAGAATAAATAAAGGCATGCTATTAGGCACGGTTAATTGCGACTAATAAGTGTTATGGCAAGTAATTAAAAGAATTAAACACGAGATACTATATTATATAATACACTTCCGAGTACTTTATATAAAGCGGGCCGACGTAATTTATAATCTTATGACCTACTATAATCCCGCTAAGGCCTAATGAACCTTATTTCTATTATATAATCATATAGCGTGTATAGTTCCTTAATTTGTTCCGAAATTCTTTCGATCTCGTAACTGGCAGGGCATAGTATAGAAGGAAAAACACCAAGCACATAATAAAAAGGTAGTAAAGCAAGTGCCGGAGGGTAAACGTAGGAAATACTCATTTAACGAATATTAAAAGTATTATATATTTAAGGAGTATAATTTATTAAGAAAGGAAAGAGGTATAATTTAAATAAAAAGGAAAAGTTATAATAGTAAAAATCGGTATTATCCTTAGAGGATATTACCTTAAAGGCTATTTTAAATATAATAAAATATAATTTAATTACGTAATAAATAGACCTCTAAGGTCAACCTTATTATATACGTCCCCCTCTTAGAAAACTCATGCTCGACTTTTAGTAAAAAAGTAAGAACTAGTATTATAGCTTTAAAGTTTTAAACCCTTAAAGGAAAATGTATTTAAATAAGGATAAGTAAATGTTAGGTGATTTATATTTTATTTTTAAAAGCAAATAATTGTCTCGCTTAATATTCTTAAATATCGTCTTTTATTTTATTACTTTTTTTCTTTTTTTTCCTTTTTAATAACTTTATTACTTTATTTTATAATACTCTTAAAAAAGCTTTACGCGTTTTTTCATACTTATATTAGTCTTTTTATACCTTTTAGCACTTATTATATCGTTTCTGCCGCTTAAACTTATCTTTTTAAATATCGCATCTTAATAAACTTTAACTTTAATAAAATTAAAGTAATTCTTTTAAAGCAGATCGACGTATAATTAGCATTTTAAATGCGTTCCCGACTCTTTCTTTTATAGCGTAAAAACTGACTTTTTTTATAAAATAAAGATTAATTTTTATAACGCATTAAATTCGTCGATATTCCCCTATACCTTAAGCTAGCGTGTCTTTAACGAATCTTTTATAAACTTTTTTAATCTTTTAATATTATTAAAAATAAAAGGAAATATATTAAAGGCATGTTAAAAAAGCAAGAATATATAAATATATAAAGTTAAAGGCGGATAAGTAATTAAAAGACGGTCTTTTCACCTTTAAAATTTAAAGTATATTAAAGAAGTAAAAAGAAGCTAATTATAATACTTCTTTTATTAACTTAATTAAGTCTTTTCTTTATTTTTGTCTTTTTCTCTTTACTCTTACTTCTTTAATAAGTCGATATTAAATAACGACAAAGTCGGTCCTAAGTAATTCCCCTTCCTTTTATCTTAACGGTTATTATATTAAATAAAAGCGCTAATAATATCTTAATAACTTCTTATTATATTTTCTTATCATTTTTTAATAAATAAGTAAATTACTATAAGCGGCTGAGATTTATTATATTTAAAAAGGAACGAAAAAAAATATTATACTTTATATATTAATTTTAAGCTACTTAATCTTTCTCGTAGTCTCTTTCTTTTCTTAGCGGCAGATTACGAAGTAAAAGCTTCTCGATAATAATCCTTAAAGCTTTAATAAGTTATAAGTTATTTTAAACCGCTTTTATTATTGCTTTCCTTTAACTTACTTTTTATTATTAATTAATTAAAAGAGGTAAGAAGCTAAAAGTAAGTTCTTTCTTATTTAATATTATTAACTTTTAAATCTTAATAATTCTTTAATATAATTTAAAGACTTAAAGTAAAAGCGTAGCTTTAATCGCCTTATTAAAATAAGAAGTATTTTTAACCTCGTTACTTATTTTAAGCCTTTATTAATTATATTATAAATAACCTCTAAATTAATAATACCGAGTTTTTCGAAAGTCCTTTCTTATTAAAATAACCCCTTTATTTAAAAGTAAAGTTTCTTTTTAAAAAACCTTATATTAATATAATTCTATAATAACCTTAAAAGTAATAAAAGTATATTCCGAATACTTTTATAAGCCGGTATAAGTTAAGCCAGATTTTAAGTTTAAGGAAAAAGCAAATATATTTTAAAAGCGGAAGTAATAATATTCTTTTTTAATTAATTAATATTTTTAATTTAAGGGTCCGAGAATTAATATTTAATTAAAAGAAGCTCCTAACTTAAAGTTTAATTAATTTACTTAATAAAAGACAGCTTTATAAAGATAAAGATAAAGGAATACTTATAAATAGCTTAAGTACTTATAATAAAGTATTATTTACTTATTTAAGTCTTTTATAAAGTTATTATTACGACGGAACTATAATAATAGTATTTAAATTCTAATAAGCGATTTTTAAGAGGGGTTAAGAGAGAGGCGTATAATTTAATTTAATTAAAATCTCTCTTCACATAAAGTAATTTTGCCTGTCTTATTATCTTAAAATTAATTAACCGAAACTTTAAGAAAATAAAGTCGTTATTACTTTAATACTTTAATACGTTATGTAAAATAACTTAAGGCAGGCTCGGCCTATTACAGTATTTAATTTACTGTCTTATACTTTACTCTTAATTAAGTTATTATTACTAATACTTAAGCAGCGTAGAAGCCTAGACTTAATAGCCGTCGATCGAGAGAATTTATAAAGTTTAATAATAATTCTTACTTTAAACTTTGGGCTTATAATAACTCGACCGTTAATTTCCGAGGACTAATAATTTAATTAAAAATAAAACACTTATAATATAAAGGATTAAAAGCGTAAGGGAAATATAAAAAAGCTAGAGATTTATAACTTATTAGCCGTACTTACTTTATTTATTATCAAATGAACTTCACGGTAAGCAAAGCTTCCTAAAAGTTTAAGGAAAATATATTTAAAGAATTAATCTCTGGCCTTTAAAGAAGTCTAAAGGCGAAGCGTATATATAAAAGGAGTTACTCGTAAAGAGAAGTAAAACGTCGGCGTAATTAAATATATAAGTAAGATTAATTTTATTAATACCGTAAAAGCCTCGGCCCCCTTATGCTACGGGCTCGATTCCGTATAAATAAAATAAATAAATATATATATAATAACTATTCCTTTTTTTAATAATAGCGTTTGTAATACCGATATTTTAATTAATAATATATCGGTACGCTTTCGCGTCGCTTAAGGCGAGGACCAGGCCGCGATAAGTCGGACAGCCGTATTCCGGTTAATAAGTTTAATTAATTAAACTAATGCGGTTATTTAAATTATTACGCTAAGTATATAATATTATACCGCGATTAATTCGTCGAACGTCATTTGATTACTTTATAAGCCGTTCCGTATAATATATTAATATTACTAGCTTAATAAATAAGAATAGCTTTATAAAATAACAGAAAATATTTATTTCAATTATAAAACTCTTACGCGTATATATAAGAGCTTTTATATTTATATTCGAGTGCTGCAATTATTATTATTATTAAGGAGTTATCTTCGGTCGGCGAAGTAATAAGTAAGTTGCGCGCTAATAGCGTATTCACGTTTATTTACTAAATAAATAAAATATAAATAATGCAAATATAATAATATAATTACGTAATAATTGCGGCTTTATTACTCCGCCGAGACGTGTATATAAACAGCCCCCTTATTGTATTAATAATAACTTTTCTTTTTTAGCTTATTTATATATAATACCCGTGCTTATGCGTTGTTATCTTCTTATTTCTCTTCTTTTTCTCTTTTTTAATTAATTATTATTATTATTATAATATCTTTCGTTTAACGTCTTAAAGTTATCGCATTTAATAACCTTACGAACTAGCCTTATAAAAGTTCCTGCGGCTAATACTTTAAAGTTATACTGAAAAGAAGAGATTTGGTGTGAATGATGATTATATTACTTCGGGGGAAAACTAGGCCTATATAACTACTTTTAGGCGCCAAGCTATTTAGCTCTCGCATCGGCTATTTGCTCTCGCATCGGCTATTTGCTCTCGCATCGGTTATTAGCTTTATATTGAAACTAGCTTTGTATTAAGACTAGCTTTATATTACCAGAGCTTCCGGGGTTTAAAACACGGAAGCTTAAGGCTTCTGAAAGCCACTGTTTTAGCCCTGAATAACCCTTTACTGGAAGCTTAAAGCTTCCGAGGTTCAAAGCACGGAAGCCGAGGCTTTATGCGAAGCCGGAGCTTTATGCAAAGGTAGTTGAGTTATGGAAAGGTATGCTTAATATAATCTTATATTATTAAGCGAGTTTAGCCGAGGCTTAATATAATCTTATATATACTAGTCGATTCTTTCTTTTATTATATTAATAAGAAAAGTAAAAAGAATTATAACCGCTACTTTAAGTAAAAGGCCGTTTATATTATCGTACGTACTTATATTTATAAAGTTTATTAATAATATAATATTAAGCGCGTTAAAAGTAAATTATATATTAATTATAAAATAAATAATTTTTTTATACTTTTTATAAAGATATTTATATTATAAAGAACCTTACTGTCGATTTCGAGAACTAATTACGTAAGAATAACTAATATAATACCGGCGTCGCCCTCGAGGATTATAACTTTACGATTCCCACGGGAGCTTAGAGCTTCGCTACTTAGCTCGAGAAGCATTATATAACCGATTCCTTATCGCGTATATCCTTTAAGCCCGACAAGAAAAATATTAATTAAATCTCTTCTTTTATTAATACTCTTTTTATAAGTTATATCTTTTTTTAAAAAATATTATTAATATATTAATAAAATAAAAGAGTTTAAAAAGTTTTATAAAAATATAATGCGCTTAATCGATAATATATTTAAGTTAAAAACGTTTATATTATTACTTCTACTTTTAAGGCCGACTAAATTACGTATAATTTAATAAAAGAATTAATAATAGAGATTCAGTTATACCGCGAAGTTATAATAATTATTATAAGTATTCCGTGCCTATTCTATTATTAATATATATTAATATTATATTAAGGCGGTATTACATTAAACGAGATTATTAAAATTATTTTAAGAGATATTTTATAAATTTTTAACGCTTAATAAATATTACGGTACGAGTCTGGGTTTAACTTTAAAGAGTTTAGGATTTTTAAATAATTTAATTTATAAAATAAATATCTTATACTTTAAGTACTTACAATAGAATTGCGCTATTATTTTATAATTAAAATAAAATCTTATTATTTTTTAAATTATAACTTAAATATATTTTATAAGCTTATTTTTTTTAATATAATATTATATATTTTATACTTACGCCGGTATTACTTTTAAAGCTTTAATAAAACTCTTAAAACTTTTATAAAAAACTATAAGAAAAGAATATTTTTATTTATAATCGACAATACTTTCTCGGCCTCCCGACTTTCCGTAATCTTCCCGGCCTTTTCGTAAATTACGCGGAGATTTTATATTTCTTTATATTTAATATTTAATTTTTTAATTTATAATTCTTATATATATTAAGAGTTTCTTTAATATTTTCGAGATTTAAGTATATTAAGAGTTAAATATTATAATCTTTCGGGAAATCTTTTTATTTAATTAAATATTTCTTAATTATAATTAAAAATACTTTTAACTTTTTATTTTTAAAAGTTATTTTCTTCGCTCAACTCTAGAAGCTCACCGAATAAGTAATTATTTAATTACTTATTAGCTTATATTATATATTCTTTTAGTAAAAATATATAAAAAATTAAATAAAGCTTTTTATATAAGCTTAACAGCTTTAAAATATATGGCGCATTACTTACGCATTTAATAATCTAGAATAAGTTAATATATTTTAGCGACAGCTTTCCAGTCTTTAATCGAATATTCTTAATATTAAGTATTACTTATTATTTTAATTAAAAGTATTTATTTAAATATCGAGTATTATAATAGCCCTTTCGACTTTATTACGTACGATTTTAAATTTTCGTAAGTTTAACTTGTTTATTATTTAATAACTTAATTCTATCTCGGGCAGCTAATACCTTTCCTTTTTAAATACTATTTTTAAAGTTCTATAATATTACCGGCTTATAGTTATAATAGACTTAAAATAGAGACATTTAAAGCGTTTAATAAAAGGAATTATTATAAGTAAACTCAATAAAAACTAATTTCTTTATTTAGTTTTTTTATAATATCTTAAAAAAAGCGCGAAAGTACATCTTTAAATTTTAGTTTTACTTTTTTATTTATTTGTTTATTTAAGAATAATATATAAAGCTTAATGTTTATTTAATATATATATAAAAGCAAAGAATAAATTAGAATTTATTAATAAATATTATATTTTTATTAAATATAATATTTTAAGATACGCTAAAAAAAGAAAACACTTTCTCGAATAATAATTCCGTAAGTTCGGGAATATTAATTGTTTTATAATATATTAAGTACTAGGCCATTTTCGAATATTAATTAATAATTATTAATATATAATCAAGATTTAAGTTATTAAATAAGTCTTTATAAATCGTTAATCTTATAATGAAATTTATTAAAATCTCGGATTAAGGCCGTGAAAGCCTTAGGAGACTTACTAAAAGTTTATATAACGCATATCGTTTTAATTTAATTCTTTAATAAATATCGCATTTTTTAATATATATTTTAATATCGTTTTTTATTTTATCTTAAAAATAAGTTTTATAAAGGAATTGCGGAGTCTTTATAATATTATAATACCTTATTAATAAATTATTATAATAAATTTTATAATTTTTGTTTTAATATTAAATTATTTAAGATATAAGTCTTAGAATTTTATTAAAGAACTCCTAATATATTTAAGTTTTATCTTTAATTTAATTAAAATCTAAGTTTACTTATTACATTTATTATACTTCTATAGTTTTCATTATTACGCTAAGCGAGGATGATTAAGTCTTATAGCGGCTTTGTTAATAAAGCTAGAGTTATTTGACTTTTAATTATTACTCTTATTTATAATATTAAAATAAGATATTTACAATTATTAATTCTTATAATAAGCGGCTAACTTTCGCTTTTTATATATAATAATATATTTATAAATAAAGCTATTATCTTAAATATAATATTTAAGATAATGGTTTTTATATACTTAACTTTTAGAATTCTTTTCTGAATAACTCGTTCCGGTTTTATTAATATTAAGTCCGGCCTTTTATTAATAAAATCTTAAATAATATTAAATAATTTTCTTAATAATATTTTATAATCTTTATTTAAGAATACTTTAATATCGACTTCTCAATTTCGTAAAATACGTATAAAAGCTCTTTTTAATTTATTTTAAAATATTAATAATTAAATAATATTAATAAAGCCTTTAAATTACCGATAATCTGGCTTTTTATTAGGTTTATCCGCCGGGTTTACGGCATTCTTACGGTAATAAATTTTAAAATTATAAATAATAAAATATATTATTTATTATACTTATTAACTCTCGAGATATTTCGCTATTATAAAATACTTAAGGTTATTATAATCCGTAAGTATTTTAATAATATATTAACTGCTTTTAAGATAATGCCTTTATTCCTTAAAACACTTAATAATAACTAAAAGCTCTTTATTATAAGTAATATAATTCCGCTTAATATTAATTATTTTACGGAATTAATACGTAATAAGTTTTTAATATCGCTTAAATCCTTCTTTTGAATTAGCTTATTAAGAAAGAGTATTAATAATTATAAATCCAAAAGCATTAGTTTTAACTTAAATGCGCTTCGTAAGATTGAAATGCCTTATAATTAATATATTAATAAAAGCTGCTTTTAAATTTTTAAAGCTTTTCTTAATTATATTAAAGAATTTAAAGAATTCTTTTTTAACTTTATTTTTTATATTTTAAAGAGCTCTTATTAAGCTTACGGCTATCTTAGAATATTTTAATATAAATCTGCGATAAAAATTCGCGAGGCTTAAAAAAACTTAAATATTTTTATAAGATTCCGGCTTTAATTATTCTTAAATTAAACGGATCTGCTTTAAGTCCGCCTAAATGCCGGCTAATTCAATTTTAAATTTTAAGAACTCGACTTAATTTACTTTAAACTTATACTTATTAAGTTTAATAAAAACCTTATACTTACGTAACTGTTTTATAACGGCTTTAATATACTTACGATACTCTTTTTTATTCTTAAAATAAATTAAAATATTATCGAAATATATAATAACGAAATAATTAATTAGTCTTATTAATGCTTTATTAATATACGCTTAAAACGTAATTAAAGCGTTAAATAGCTTAAAAGGTATTATTAAATATTTAAAATATTTATATTTTATATAAAAAGCTGTTTTTTATTTATATCTTTTTTTAATTTTAATATAATAATATATATCTTTTAAATTTAAAGCCGTGAATATTACGGCTCCGCCGAGACAGTCTAGCGTTTCATTAATTAAAAGAAGAAGATAGTAATTTTTAATCGTTACTTTATTTAATTTTTAATAATTTATATATAAACGTAATCTCTTATCTTTCTTTAATATAAATAATATTAACGTATTTATAAGACTTTTTAACGGACGAATTTATTCCTTTTACAACGAAGTAATAAGGTATTCTCGAAGCGCAGCAAGTTATAATTCGAAAAGGTTATAAAAGAAGTTATACGAAGGTAATACGTTAATATTAATAATATACTCGAATCTAACTTATTTTTAAGGAGAGCAGTTAGCGGATTATTATCGTATATATTATAAGATTATATTAAGCCTCGGCTAAACTCGCTTAATAATATAAGATTATATTAAGCATACCTTTCCATAACTCAACTACCTTCGCATAAAGCCTCGGCTTCCGTGCTTTGAACCTCGGAAGCTTTAAGCTTCCAGTAAAGGGTTATTCAGGGCTAAAACAGTGGCTTCATTAAGCCTTAAGCTTCCGTGTTTCAAACCTCAGAAGCTCTGGTAATATAAAGCTAGTCT
The DNA here is from genome assembly GCA_020746875.1 of Rhexocercosporidium sp. MPI-PUGE-AT-0058. NCBI lineage: Eukaryota > Fungi > Ascomycota > Leotiomycetes > Helotiales > Rhexocercosporidium > Rhexocercosporidium sp. MPI-PUGE-AT-0058. The sequence goes on along the minus strand of JAGTJL010000040.1, from coordinate 125,653 downwards.
TGATATAAAGCTAGTTTCAATATAAAGCTAATAACCGATGCGAGAGCAAATAGCCGATGCGAGAGCAAATAGCCGATGCGAGAGCTAAATAGCTTGGCGCCTAAAAGTAGTTATATAGACCTAGTTTCCCCCGAAGTAATGGAATCATCATTCACACCAAATCTCCTTTTTTTATATATTTGTTATATTTATAAGCTAGTTTAAGAAAAGTATTAGTTTAAGAGTCTTTAATTAAATAATTAATACTTACGACGGATTTACGACGCCGGTATTAAGACAAATATCCCATAATTGCCTTAAATACTTATATAATTTCAAATTCTTTAAATAATTATAATCGAATTAAGATATAAATATAATATAAAATATTATTTTAAAGTCGGTATTAAAAGTATTAATAAACTCTTTTATTATTACGATTTAAATTTCGTCTTTAGTTAAAACGTAAGCCTATTTCTTAAGTTTCTAATCGTAATACCCGGCGCTCTTATATTTAAAGAATTTTATTTCGAAAATTATATTATATTTTAAGTTTTTATAATTATAAAATCTTTTTCGAAAATTTCTCGAGATTCCACGATCGTCTTATATAATTATATATAAGTTATAAACGTTAATTACTTAAAACCAATGCTTATTAAAGGTTATAAACTCTTAATTATATTTAAATAAAAGGAAAAATCCTTATAACTTAACTTTATATTTATTAAAGAAATTATAATTTAAGTTATTATTTATTAAATTATTAAATAACGCATTTATACTTATCTCGAGTTGCTTTAATTTTACAGAAATATATAAGCGTTTAAGAATATCCCTTAAGCTTTCGACGCTTAAGACTTAATATTACCTTTTCCCGTATCTTTTCCGGTGTTAGACGGCTTTTATTCTTTAGCGCGTATAATAATATATATTTTCTTTTTTATTAAAAAGGTTTTTTTTATTATTTTAAAACGTTCCTTTGCTTTTAGCTTTTAAAGATTATTTTACGCTTATTATATAAACTTAAAATAATTACGGTCCTTAAATTAATAACCTTTTTACTTATAAAAGCGGCAAGATATAATATTCTTAATATAATTCTTCTTTTTATTATTTTTACTTCTGTTAAAAGATCGAGAACTAAAAGCTAAAGAGGCGCTATTAAATGCGAGTTTTTTATTATTATTTTTAAAATATTTTTTACGGCTTCTTTTACGAGATCCGCTATTCTTAAGATTATTATTATTTTATTCGCTTCTGCTTTTATTATATTTAGCTTTCGGTGTATTAAAGATATTCTTTAAATTCTTTTAATAAAAGACTTAATATTATTAATTAGTTTCTTTTAATATTAATAAATATTAAAAGAGTTTATAAAAGCGTAAGAGTCAATTTATTACGCTATTAATATATACGTGATTGCTTTATAAAGGTTAATAATAATATTATTATTAAATATCTAAGTATTACGGTCTTTAATAAATATAATAAATCGTCGGCATATCGCTTAAATAAATTCGCCCGGTTACTAGCGGAATCGCTTAATGTTTTTAATAATTTTAATACTTCCAGTTTCTTTAAAAGTATAAAGCCTTTTTAAGAAGTTAATAAATAAGTTTTATATTAGTGGGATACCCTCGGGTTTAATTATAATTTACTTTATATTACTTTAATAAGTTAATAAGTCGACTTTTATATTTATAGCTACGACGTGTACTCGATTCGCATACGTATTATAATTATATAAGCGAGCTTTAAAGATCTTTTCTTAAGTATTTTTTTAATTTCATAAGCTCTTGAAATTCTCTTTTTTATATTTTTTAAGAATTATAATCCTAAGGCACTTCTTACAATCGCGCTTATCTTTCGCTTAAGTCGTAATATACTTTAATAAAATATAAGCGTCTAGATTTAAATACGTTAATAATATTATTTTAAGTTTATAAGCTACGTGATTTACTATAAGTAATGTAGTTATTTCTCGGGAATGTTCCGGGGCCGGCAAAGTCCTAGGCTTAATAGCATTCCTATTAAGCGAGTACTACAGGTCAAGTAAGTTAGCTTTTAATTTTAAATTAAGATTACGCTTTACTAAAAGTAACTTAAAGTCCTTTATTAAAATAGCAATAATAAAATCTAATATTATATATAGATTCGTTAAAAGCTTTCTTTAATCGCGTGTTATTTATTTATTATATTTGTATAAGTAATAGAAATTACCTAGAAGCGGCGAAGTCTAACAAGACTATTCTTATAATAAGCGAGCCGCGTTTTCGCGCGAGTGTCCTTAACTTTAAATTCAGTTAATAAGCGCATATACTCTTTAAGCTCGTGCTGCTTTTAAGCGATTTATTTTTTAGTAAATATATTTAAAATTATAAGATTAGTATTAATATTAGGAATAGAAAATATTATATTATTCGTTATATAATTAAATATATTTAAGTTACTTTTAGTTTAAGCTATAGCTTTACTTTTCTCTTTACGAATATAAATAAGCTAATTATAAATATAAAAATATTCTTTATTATTATTACCGCGAGTGCTTTAAAGTAGTTCGTTATTAAAAGCACTTTCGCTTTTAATTATATAAAAGAGATTTATAAATTTTATAATTTCACGAAGAATATTACGAGTAGCACCGCCGAAGTAAGTATTACCCGTAAGTTTAGCGTTATTAAATATAATTACTTAATAAAGAACCGTTTCTTTACTTTTTGTATTACTTTTTTATAAAATAAAAAGATTAACTTATTAAATAGAATTTATAATAAGTAAAAGTTTATAAAAATTCAAGGAAAATATATTTAAAGAATTAATCTCTAGCCTTCGAAGAAGTCTAGAGGAAAAGCGTATATATAAAAGAAGTTACTTATAAAAGGAAGTAAAACGCCGGCGTGACTAAATATATAAGTAAGATTAATTCTATTAATACCGTAAAAGCCTCGGCCCCCTTATGCTACGGGCCCGATTCCGTACAAATAGAATAGATAGATATACATATGACATTTATCTTTAACTTAACCGTCACGATTTCGGAATATTAAACTCCGTTTTTAAATACGTTATATTAAAGTTATTAATATTTAAATAAACTTTTTATATTATTAATAATAGATTTAACGATTTTTATTATCGGTATAAGGTAATTATAATAGTTTATTTCCCTCGTAATAACTTATAGCCTGTCGCGCGCTTTATTATCTATTTGAATATATAGATTAATTTTATTTATTTAGCTTTATAAGTTTCTTTAAATTTTAAATCGTTTAATTACGCATAACCTTTTAATTATTATACATTTTCTTTTTAAATTAATAACTTATTTACTATAGCTCTAAGAGTTATTTTAATTAAAGTAAATCTTTCTCGTTATAAAATATTTAAATACTATTAAAATTTCTGATTTTCGATTACCTTCGGGAACTTATTATATAAGCCTGTTTCGGTAATATATTTTAAGAAGTTATTATTTTTAACGCTTAGCCTATTAATATATTAAGATTATTAACGCTCCAGAACGACTTGTCGAAAGAACCTCGTCTAACTTATTATTTAACTCTTCGTAAGATTTAATAAAAAGTAAGTGCTCGATTAGATTTTATTCTTTTATAACGTAGGCTATAGTCGACTTAATTTAATTAAACTATTTCACGGGGCTAAAACTCTTTCTGAGTTTCTTAAGGACTTCTTTAGCTTTATAAAGTATTAATAATTATTATATTTATAAGCTTAAAAGCTTATACGTTTAGCGTTAATAATATTAAATTATTCGAAGGGCAACTACTGTAAATATATTATTTAGCTCGACTAAGATGTTAATATTATCGTTACGGAACGACTTATAAGTACGATCGGAGGGTATTTATAAGCGTAAATAATATTCGAAATGCTAAGGGGATTTTTCGTTATTTAAGAAAAAGCTCTTAATATTTTAATATATGCTTTTATTATTATGCCTTAATCTTTATCCCTTCCGTAAGATATAAAAGGTGCGTCCTCGTTATAATTTAGCGTTCGATAACGCTAAGTGTGAGAATAGGCGAGCCAATCAGAATGAGGAAGCGCAGTAGGTGAGGACACGTGATCAAAGACAAAGTAGAATTAATTGCTTGCTTGCTTAAAGAGCTAGAAGAGCTCTTCGGTAGTTATATATAAAATAATAGCTTCTTTAAAAGCTTCTACGACTACGTAACTGATTACGTAGCTTATACGAGCTACGTAATTGAATACGAGCGTAATTTCCCGGAATACGAAGGTAATTTCCGAGCCGCGTAAGCAGTAGAAACTCCTTCGGCTATTCTAAGGTAGAATCGGCACGAGTTACCGAAGTCAAATCTAATACGCCTTCTTAATAAGTGACGTAATAGCTTTATAAGCTTATATATAAGCTAGCTTTAAAGCAGAGCTTATATTTACAAGAATAAAGTAAATACATGAAATAACCCTTTGCGGAGGGTAAGCCAGTTATGAAGAAAGAAAGAAATACAAATTATAATCTTGTTTCCTCCGCTTTAGCCCTATTCGGCTAGTCTCAAAAGCCTTATAAATTCAATGAATTTAGGCTTATCTAGCGGCTTTGTAAAGCCGTCGGCTTTTTGTTTAGACCCTTTTATGTAAATTAAGTCTATTTCACCTTAATTTATGAGGTCGCGGACGTAATAGTATTTGACGGTAATATACTTAGTCCTCTCGTGGAATTAAGAGTTATTAGCCAATAAGAGAGCGCCGTTATTATCCGTATAAATAGGGAATCGTTCTTGCATGTAATAGCCTAATTCGGTTAGAAGCTGCTTTATATAAATAGCCTCTTTAAAAGCCGAATTAATAGCCATATATTCGGCCTCAGTCGTACTTTAAGCTATAATACTTTAGAGCTTGCTTTTCCAGCTAAATAAGCAACTCGCTAAGTAAAAGCTTAAGCCGCTAGTCGATTTAGCCGTACTAATGTCTCCGACGTAGTCGGCGTCGCAATAGCCGCTTATATATCGACTAAAGCTTTTTTCGTAGATTAGCCTTAGCTTTTTTAATCCTTTTAGGTATTTAAGTACGTTTTTAAAGGTAATTATGTGATCGGTGCTGGGGTTACTAGCGAATCGAGCGAGCTTTATAATTGAGTAGCAAATATCGGGTCTAGTTACTAGCGTAAGAAACAAGAGGTAGCTTATAATTTGCTAATATTAATTTATTTCCTCTTTATTAGTCTGATTAGGATTAGGCTTTAGTTTGACTTTTAAATCTATTGGTATATCTTTAGGCTTATAGTCGGTTATATTAAACCGCGCTAGCACTTTCTTAATATAGCTCTCTTGGCTTAGCTTTATATAACCTTTGTTTAGGTTATAGTCGATATTTATACTTAAGTAGTCCTTTATTAGCCTTAAATCCTTTAATTTAAAGAGCTTTTTAAGCTCTTTAATAAAGGATTTAATATTATTAACGCTTAGGCTAATTATCGCTAAGTCGTCTACGTAAATAAAGACTATAAGCTATTGCTCCTTATTAATTAGGATGTAATTCTCGGTAATTAAGGCTTAAAAACCGAGTTTTTGGATTAGGACTTCTTTTAACGTAATAAACCAGAGCTTAGCTGACTGTTTTAGCCCGTATAAGGCTTTATTAAGTAGGAGTAGTTTACTAGCGTATTTTAGGCATTTATGCCTTCGGGAGGCATTATATATAGAGTATTTACGTTAATATTACTCTGTGTAAAAGCCGATATCATATCGACTTTTTATATAAGCTAACCGTAAAGGACCGCTAAGGCGAATATAAGTCGCTAAGCTATTTGTTTTACTACGCTAGCAAAAGTGTCTACGTAGTTAAGGCCGTAGAATTGCTCGAACCCTTTAGCAACGAATTTAGCTTTAAATTCGAAGTAATTAAGTGATTCTTTAATTTTATACACTTATTTAGTCTTTAAAGGCTTATAAGCCTTGCTAGCGTCTTTTGGCACTATTTCTTAAGTCTCGTGACTTTCTAGGGAATTGGCTTCTTTTTCCATAGCTTTTAGTTAATAGTCTTTATACGGAGAGGCTATAGCCTCTTTAAGGCTTTTAGGCTCGTAGATTTGAAGGCCTTTAGTTCGTATAATAACGACTTTATTAGCCTTTAGCTTTTTAGGCAGCTTTATTAGCCCTTAATCGAAGTCTTCGTCGACTTTAGAGCTTATTAGAGCTATAGAAGCTAGTCTCTTAGCGTCTTTATAAACAGAAAAAGCTTCTTTTTCCTCTTCGATTAACTAATTATTTAGCTGGCGAATAGCCGTCTTAAAGCTTAAGTATATTACCGGCTGATTTTCCGAAGAGTTATTAAAGTCTTTGGCGCTAGTACTAGCGTTTCTAGTTACGACGTTAGGCTCCCAGCTCGAATAATCCTTTCTAGGCCTCTTAATAGGCGCTTTAGGCATTTCCGGGCTAGCCGTATTAGGCCTCTTATTAGCTTTTAGCGTTTAAGGGAGCTCTAGTGCGAATAAGTCGGATTCGTCTTCAAAATCCGTTTTCTCGCCCTCTGATTAGTCGATAGGCGACTTTTCGCTTATATTGCCTTTATTAAGCATATCGTCGTTAATACCACTTATTAACTTAGTAATATCGTCGCTAGTGCCTTTAAACTCTTCAAGTGTTTCGACTATATAATCGAATTCGGTTTCTTCCGTCATATCGTCCTTAAGGATTAAATCCTCTTTAATTAAGACGTTTTTAAAGCTTATAACAGCTCTTTTACTCGGTAAATAAACTAAGTAATTATTAAAAGACTCAAAACCGACAAGAATACCCCTATCGGATTTATCGGCTAACTTATAAGCTCTTTTATTCTCAAGTACGTAAGTTAGAGAGCCTAATATACGAATATAATTAATTATCGGTAATTTTACCGCATAAAACTTCAAAAGGAGTTTTCTTTATGACGGAGTTATATAACCGATTCTTAATATAAGCTATTCCTTATAATAAGTAAGGCCATAAAAACAAAGGTAATCTCTTAGCCTTATAGACGCTAATTAGCCGCTTTATTAAGTATTTATTTAACCTTTCGGCTATCCCGTTTTAAGAAGGGGAATAAGGGCTAATATATTCATATATATACTCTTTTTGCTTATAATAATGCGTCCATTTATTAGACTTGAATTCCCCGGCGTTATTAAGCTTAAAAGCTTTAATATTCGCCATAAATTTGATTTCCTTCTGACTAAACTGCGTATTTATTATATTATAGAAGTCAATAAGTACGTCATAAGCGTCGGCTTTGAGTTTTAAAGCGTATAACTAAATAGCTCTTGATCCTCTACATATAATAATAAGGAAATAACGCTCTCCTTTAAGTCCTTTGACTTTAAAAAGCCCCGCAATATCGATATCGAATATAGTCAAAGATGGCGCGTCTAATATAAGCTTTTTACTGCCGATCACGTGCATTTTGCCGCTATTACAAGCGTTACAGTCGGCTAGCTCTACGTCTTTTTGTTAGATTTTCTTTAATCCATGGCTTTTCTCGATCGTTTTAAGAATCGACTCTTTATTTATATGTACTAGCCTCTTATAGTAAAGGTCTAGCGGCGAATTTGAGTCTACTTAATATATTACAGGTTCGAGAGCGTCATTATCGACTTCCGCTTAAACGTAATAGGCGTTATAATCTTATTTAGCCTGTAATTAGCCTTTTTTATGTTTTAATAAAGCACCGTTCTCGGTAAAGTTAATTAACCAGCCTTTCTTAGTTATTTCCCTTAAGCTTAAAAGGGTCGTTTTTAGCCTCGGAATATAGTTTACCCGTTGAATAACTACTTCTATGCCGTTATTACCCTTAATAGGAATATCTCCCGTGCTTAATATCGGTAATACGTCGCTATTAGCGATTGTGACCGATTTGCAAAGGGTAAGTTAATAATTAAGTAACCATCCCTTATTAAGCGTATAGTGCTCGCTAGCACCGGAGTCTAGAACTAGTCTATAATTATAAACGGTTTTAAAAGCTTAATTTATAATATCTCCTTTTAATTAGTTAGAATCGGACTCGCTTAATTCCTTTATAGTATTTATAAAAGTACTCATAAGTAAGAGAAGTTCAAGCTGCACTTTAAGCTTCACATTTAACCTACCCTTCGGTAAGGGTAAGTCGTTTGTGTGTGCTTTTATAGGCTTTCTAGCCCTCACGTGCTTATTAAGCGGCGTATAAGTCTTAAATACGGCCATAATAGCCTTCGTAGACTCTGTTTTTAATTCGCCTTTTAACTCCTTAGCCTTTTTAGCCTTATTAGGCTTTTTATTCGGATTTTCTGAATTATTAGGCTTTAGCTCAGGGTATAAGACCCAGCACGTAGACGTTATATGTCCCGTGACTTTGCACTTATTGCAGTGCTTCTTACCGCTTTTACCGCCTTTAAACGCTTTATTAGCGTTAAAGTCGGCGTTAGCGCCCATGCGAACTTCTTCCGAAATTAAGTCGTTAATTAGACCGTTAATATCGATATTCTTGAGATCACCTGATATTTTCTCGTATTTACAAGACGAAAAGGCGTCAAAAGAGCTCGGTAAGCCTTTAAGTATTAGGCTAGCAATTACGGGCTTAGGAATCTCGCAGTCTAGCTGCTTTAGGTATATAGCGCTTGATTAGATTACGCTAGTATATTCGTCTATGCTTTTATAAAAGCTATAATTAGAATCGACGATTTGATTTATATAGCGGCCGATTAGCTCAAGCGTTGATTAGCCGAAAGTAAATTAAATAGCGTTCCATAGCTTTTTAGCCGTATCTTTGTCTTTAAATCGCTCTTAATTCTCTAGCGATATAATCGACTTTAGCGCTCCTAGCGCCTTTTAGCTTTGCGTCTTAAAGTAGTCTAGCTTTTCGTAATATTTTACAGCTAGCTCATGAGAATAAGGAGCTAATACGGTTCTACCTCCTTCGGTACCCCTAGCGTAATATAAGGATTAGTCCGGAAGTAAAGCTTTGCCGGAAATATAAGGCATATAGCCGTTAATTTCCAGGAATAGACTAGCGGGATTTATCCACTTAATATAGTTAGACTTCCCTACTAGCTTCTCTCCCTTAAAGGCAGTAGCAGCTATTTTAAGCTTGTCTCGATTGAGTTTAGCTTTAATTCCTTTAAGCGATTATCACTTATAGTGATTTATTAGACTATTCTAATCTTTAGACTTTATTTAAGTCTTTATAACCTTATAATAAGGCTACCTTCCTTGATTTGGTATACCTTAAATCGATATAAAATCGATATTTAAAGTAAAAAGTCTTGCCAAGGACTTATATATTACCTTACCGAGGGTTTCGCTTAGCTAGTATTATAACAGGGTTCCCAGCAGTCTGCTTAGGCTCTTATTACAATGCTAGCGCTACTACTAGCTCAATTTTCTCTCACAGGAAATAAATAAGCTTAATTAGCTATAACCTTCTCCGAGGATGGCTTCTTATACAATTAATAAAGCTTAAAAACTACTGTAATTTGTACTAGACTAGTGACGATTCGGATAGCCACTCCCTAATACAAGCCACGCTAGCACGCTACTTTTAGCCACTACTAGCGCCGTAAAAGGTATAAACACTTAGGAATGAAAAGTTTATTATAAGACCTAAAACCGCAATTTAAGTGGCTACGCGCGCTTATAACGTCTAGGGACCGCTAGGTTATGATTTCCCTAGGGTTTAGTCTCAGGGTTAAAGGCCTCGAGTCCGTAATACGTCCTAATCGGGTTAGTAAGGGCTCAAAGGGGTCTAGCTTATTTCAATTAAGAGAAGCTAGTATGGCTTTATCGACAAGCGTTTGAACGGAAGCAGCCGAAGCGGTATTAGCCGAGAAAGCTCAGCTAGTCGTCTCGATCGGGAAGTGTGTCGGTGACTGATATTATTAGCTGCCTTAGCGAATTGCCGAATTGCTACTATGTGAGAATAGGCGAGCCAATCAGGAATGAGGAAGCGCAGTAAGTGAGGATACGTGATTAAAGAGAGAGAATTACTTACTTACTTACTTAAAGAGCTAGAAGAGCTCTTAAGTAATTATATATAAAATAATAGCTTCTTTAAAAGCTTTTACAATTACGTAACTAATTACGTAGCTTATACAAGCTACGTAATTGAATACGAGCGTAATTTCCCGGAATACAAAGGTAATTTCCGGACCGCGTAAGCAGTAGAAACTCCTTCGGCTATTTTAGGGTAGAATCGGCACGAGTTACCGAAGTGAAATCCAATACTTACACTGGCTTATAAAGGTATTCGAGGTATGCTTTTATTACCTTTAGAGTTATTATAAAGTTATATTAATATAAAGTTCTTTAAAAAGAAACCTTATTTTTAAATAAAAAGAGGTTACTTTAATAAAAAAAGACTTCCGAAAAGCTCGACATTATCGATTTAGAGGTTACTTATAATATAATTAATAAAAGCTTAAAATAAATAACAAGGTTAAAGACACTTTTTATTTTAATAATGCAATTAAAGCTACGCCTTTATTTTAAGTCTTTAAATTATATTAAAGAATTATTAAGATTTAAAAGTTAATAATGTCAAAAGAGAAGGAACTTACTTTTAGCTTTTTACTCCTTTTAATTAATTAATAATAAGAAGTAAATCGAAGGAAAGTAATAACGAAGGCGGTCTAAGATAGCTTATAGCTTATTAAAGCTTTAAAGGTTATTCTTAAGAAGCTTTTACCTTATAACTGGCCGCTAGGAAAAGAGAGAAACCGCGAGGAAGATTAAGCAGCTCGAAGTTAATATATAAAATATAATATTTCTTTTCTTTTCCTTTTAAATATAATAAATCTCAGCCGCTTATAATAATTAACTTATTTATTAAAGAATAATAAGAAGATATAATAAGAAGTTATTAAGGTATTATCGGCGCTTTTATCCGACATAATGACCGTTAAAATAAAAAGAAGGGGAATTACTTAAGACCGACTTTATTATTATTTAATATCGACTTATTAAAGAAGTAAGAGTAAAGAAAAAAAGATAAAAGTGAAGAAGAGATTTAATTAAGTTAGTAAAAGAGATGCTTCGATTGGCTTCTTTTTACTTCTTTATTATGCTTTAAACCTTAAAGGTAAGAAGACCGTCTTCCGACTATTTATTTACTTTTAACTTTATGTGTTTATGTTGGATTTCACTTCGGTAACTCGTGCCGATTCTATCCTAGAATAGCCGCAGGAGTTTCCACTGCTTACGCGGCCCGGAAATTACCTTCGTATTCCGGGAAATTACGCTTGTATTTAATTACGTAGCTCGTATAAGCTACGTAATTAATTACGTAGTCGTAGAAGCTTTTAAAAAAGCTATTATTTTATATATAATTACCGAAGAGCTCTTCTAGTTCTTTAAGTAAGTAAGTAAGCAATTCTCTCTTTTTAATCACGTATCCTCATTTACTGCGCTTCCTCATTCCTAATTAGCTCGCTTATTCTCACAGTTTATATATTCTTGCTTTTTTAATATATCCTTAATATATTTCCTTTTGTTTTTAATAACGATTAAAAAGTTAAAAAAGTTTATAAAAGATTTATTAAAGTAAGAGTATAAAAAAGGAGCGGAGTCGTTAAAGACACGTTAACTTAAAATATAAGGGAATATCGACGAATTCGACGCGTTATAAGGATTAATTTTTATTTTATAAAAAAAGTCAGTTTTTACGCTATAAGAAAAGGAGTCGAGAACTTATTTAAAATATTAATTATATACCGATTTATTTTAAAAGAATCACTTTAACTTTATTAAAACTAAAGTTTACTTAAATATAATATTTAATAAGGCAAGTCTAGGCGGCAAAAACAATACGACTAGTGCTAGGAAGTGTAAAAAGACTAATATAATTATAAAGAGACGCGTAAAGCCTCTTTAAAAGTATTATAAAAAAAGGTAATAAAGTTATTAAAAAGGAAAAGAAAGAAAAAGAGTAATAAAGTAAAAGACGATATTTAAAAGTATTAAGCGAGACGATTATTTGCTTTTAAAGGTAAGATATAAGTTACTTAACATTTACTTATTTTTACTTAAACACATTTTCTTTTAAGTATTTAGAGTTTTAAAGCTGTAATACTAGTTTTTATTTCTTTACTCGAGGTCGAGTATGAGTTTTTTAAGGAGGAGACGCATGTGGTGGGGTTGACTCTAGAGGTTTATTTGTCACGTGATTGAGCTGTATCTTATTGTATTTAAGATAGTCTTTAAGGTAATATTTTTTAAGGAAAACAACGATTTTTATTATTATAACTTTTCCTTTTTATTTAAATTATACTTTTCTTTTTCCTTAATAAATTATACTCCTTAAATATATAATATTTCTAGTATTCATTAAATAGGTATTTCTTACGTTTACCTTCCGGCACTTGCTTTACTATCTTCTTATTGTATGCTTGGTGTTTTCCCCTCTATACTATACCTTAATTAAGTATATAATTAAAGGTTTTCTTTTTTATAAATTATATACGTAACTAACGACGTTTATATTATTACGACAGAATTGCGATTTAAAGCTTATAATAGTTTTAACGCACTTAAGGCGTTTTAGCGTCTTGTCGAGGTTAAGAAGGTATTTAAGGACGAATTAGCGAATTTTAAGCCGCGCTTCCTTTCGCTTATAGTCTAAATATAGTCCTTTTATATTAACTTCGTTTAAAAACAGCATAATAATAGAAAGTATAACATCTTTTAATATTTTATTAATTATTTTTACAAATTAAGCAATAGAATTTATAACTCCTTAAAGTAACGTTATATTTCGAACTAATCCAATGCTAAGCACGAAGAAGGCCGTTATATTTCGGCTGCTTTAATATAATATTTATTAATTATAACTTAAGTATAAGTTTATTAAGCTTATAATATAACACCTTATAAATTCCTTTAAAAATTCGATACTAAAGGAAGTAAGTTAGCGTTTCTTAAAATAATTACGTTAAATATAATTACCGAGTTAATAAAGCGGTACTTTTTTAATTCCTTTTTTTTAATTAAAAATTAAACGTTATAATATAACCCCTTAAAGAGTTCGAGAACCTTACGGTTAAGTTTATTTTTTATTATTTTCTTAACTTCGGGAGTTAACGCTTTAAGAAGTGAAAAGTATAATATTTGCTAGGCTTTATAGTTTACCGTTTTAATAATTATAAATAACGAAATATTTTTATAAAATTTCTTATACTTAATTTAATTAAATATAATAATACCTTTTTAATTTAATATAATTTCGTTAAAAAAGGCTTTCTTTTTTAATTATAATATATTTTTTATATTTAAAATAATAAGTCGCTTTTTTATAATTTTAAATTCGCAAGGAAAGCCGGCAAAACGAAAGAATAAAATATTTTAATACTTTTTAATTTATTTTTAAAAAAAGTCCTTTTCTTTAAAAACTTTATATTAATCTTCACGGCCTTTAAGCGTATCTCTTATTTTATTTATTTAATTTATAAGCTTAATCTTTTTATCTTTTGTCTTATATATAATATAAACCCGCGAAACTTATTTACGTTTTTTAAATAAGAATTTTATTAATAGAATATTATAATTTATAATAAATTAAAAGATAAGCTCGATTTTCTTAATTAATATAATATTAAACACACGTTTTCTACCGAAAAGAGCTTTAATAAAGTCTGTATAAAAGAAGTAATCGTAAAAGTCCGTTTTTAAAATCATGAATTCTCGCTTTATATATTTAATAAAAACATTAAAAACGTCTTTAAAAGAAGAATTACTTTTATTATTAAAGGTTTTTTTATTCCTTCCGTAGAAAAGCTCGTCTTTAAGCTTAAAAGAAGTATTCTTTAAAGAGTATTCGATGGTATTAATTATAAAGCTTTAATTATAATTAGTTATTCGTTTTCTAAGTCAGTTTAGACTTTAAGTAATCTAATTCCGGATTTAGTAACATTCTGCTAGCTCGACTCTTAGACTTCGCAGCTTTAATGCTTTTAGCGTACTCCGTAAGTTTAGCTGCTTTAATAATAATAACTAATCGCGTAGTCTTATTTTATAAGTTAGCGTAAACTAGATTACCTTCCGTATTAAATAAGTATTTAAATAAAACGCGCGTAATTTAAAAGAATAAAAATTTAAGAATGACTTTAATACTTAAGATATTTATACTATAAAACTTAATAAAAATAATATAATCTTTTACCGTAATTAAGACGTTATCCGCATATCTTAGAAATCGAGATTTTATACTTATAATACTCTTTAAAGCTATAAAGTCGCTTTTTATAATAAAGACCTGTAATTAAATAATAATATTATAAAATATATAATTAACTTTTACGCCGGAATTAAAAGTAATTCGGATATTATTAAATCTTGTCTTCTTAAGTATAATAATCACATACTTCGGCGTTAAAAAGTATTACTTATAACTCGGTCCTTAAAGCGTATTAATTAAGTAAACTTCAGCGATTAAAAATAAGTTAAATTCCTCTTTTAAAATTATCATTTTTTAAAGCGCTATTAAAATAATAATTAAAATTATAAGCACCGGGCTAAAGAAAGGAATTAAGCTTAATAATAATTAAAAAGTTAATTATTAAATTAGCATTTCTTATATTAAAAAGACTTAATACTTTTATTTTCTTTATTAAACTTAAAGCTTATACGTAAGTTTAACTTAAGATATAATAAAATAAGTAATAACTCGTTTTTCTTATTTAAGGAAAATACACTTAAGCTATTACGAAGCTCGTAGTCCTCTTAATATAAAATCCGAAGTATTAGCCTAAATTAATAAAAGGTATTAAAATATAATATTATTCCCTTTTTAATTATAATCTTAAAAAGCCTTTATATACTTTATAATTTTAATATTAATAATAGCAATTTAATCCTAAATCTCTTAATTAATAGTCTTCGGTCGACTTATCTTTAGTAAGTTGATTAAAATAAGGATTTCCTTTAAGATTAAGTTTTTAAAAAGCTCTTGTTAAGTAAGAAGCTTATTTAGTATATTATTTAACGTGTAATTGTTTCGCGACAGCGCTTAGTATACGCGAGGTCGGCTTAAAGTCGTTTTAACGGCGATAAGTAAGTTGCTTTTAGCGCGTTTTTAAATAATTCCCGTAAAGGATAGTTTAATAGTAGTCGATCTTTTTCGACTTATAATTGAAATAAGCACTTCCTTTAATTTCTTAAAAATAATAATATTATTATTATCTCTTATAATAATCCGAGTAGGTTTTGCTTTAAATGCTTTAGCTAAAAGGTTTACGTTTGTAAGCTTTTAAAATCTAACGGCACTTTTGACTTTTTCGCGAACTTTTAATCTTTTATAATTAACTTAAGCCTTAAGGCGTTCTTAAAGTAAAGTTTTAATTATATATAATTCGGCTTTTATTATTATTCTAAAAGTAACGGCATTTTATTATCTTATTTTTATAAATATTATTTTAAAGTTATTATTTATTCTTTTTGAATTAAAAGTAATAAGTATATTTTAAACGTTAGCTAGTCTTATTATATTAAAAAGTCGAATAATAAAGATATTTAAATAATGTTAAAGCTCTTAACTTGCTTTTAATATTAATCCTTTTAAGGTTAACTTTAATATAATATTTTATTAAATTAAAAGTGCTTCTTAAGCGTTTTAGAGCTTTCTTTAGATTATTTCTTCTTTTCGCCTCGAGTTTAAGTCTTTTTTTATATTAATTATTTATAAAATAAAGGCTTTTTTTTTATTTATTTTAAAGAAATTAAATCGCTTAAGCTTTTATTCCTTTTTTTAAAAGCTTATATAAATATAAATATAAATATTTTTATAAATAATTCTTAAATTAAATTTCTTTTTAAACTCGTAATATTAATTTTAATATTTATAAAATCCTTAAGGTTTAGTATCCGGAATCGGCTTATTAAAATAAAAGAAGCATTCGGTACTTATGTCGTCTTTTATATTAAAACGTCGATATATTTAAAACTTATTTTAAAATCTTAATAAAATACCTTAACTTTTTTAAAATATACAATTAATTTATGAGTAAATAAAGCTTTAACTTTAGCTATTAACTTTAGATTTTTTTTCTCTTTATAATAACATATAAAATACGCAAGTTATTTAATCTTTTTATAATTATATTAATATTCTGTTTTATAACTTAATTAATATCGCGAATTAGTTTCTTAATAATAGAAATAACTTCTTTTTAAATATACCTTTTTTAGTTCGATTTAAAATAAAGCACCGAACTTTTCTTAAAGATATCGTTAATCTCCCGAGTTAAAGAATTATCTTTATATTTTATAAACTCGGAGCGAATTATAAAATTAAGCTTCTCGAACGGTATTACTAAAGAGAGAGTTTTATTATTACTCGACCTAAGTGATTTATATAAATAATACTTTCTCTTTAATTAACGCGTTAATTTCCCGCTCGACTCGGAATAAGCTTTTTATTTTAATATATATTTTATTAAAAGATTATATATTTTTTATATCGAAGGTATTATTATCTTTTATAAAAGTTCTAGCTTTTCGCTTAAAGTACTTAAATAAAGTTATTAAAAACTTTATAATTATTTATTATTTCGTAATAATCTTCTTTCGTATATAAGCTCAATTAACTTCTTTAAAAGCTCGGAGGAATTATTGAGATTGAGATTTAAAAACATCTTTCGTAATATATTTAAAATTATTAAATATCTTTTATAAGTTATAAAGAATATAATAATATTACTTAAGGTCGAACGTTTAGTATTCTTTTATAATTTTTTTTAATTAACTTTTAATAAGTATTATTAAAGAAGTCTAGGAGTTATTTAATGTTTTAGCTTACTTCGAGAATATAATAATTTACGACGTATTATTTCTTTTCGGCGTTATTTATAATACCTCGAGCTGTAAAGAGCTGCTTTAAGGTCTTAAAGAACTTAATAATATTATTCTTGTTAAAGTATAAGTAGTTAAAAGTGCTTAAAGTTTATATAGCTTAAGCTATTACGAAATAAAAAGGTCTTTTAATAAAATCTGTAATAAGTCGTGTAGCTTAAGACATAAGCTATTAAGACGTTATATTATTAAAAATAAGTTTATAATAATAATTATTTAAAGCCTCGTTTGCTTTATATAATATAAAGGTTTTAATAAGTTTATATTATTCTAGCGCAGGTCGTATTAATTAAAAAGCCTGAGTAAAAGTAGCTTAAGCTTAAAGCGGTGTTATATAGCTTATATTAGCGGGGTTAGGTCCCCCCTGCTTCGGAGGCGAATACAGTATAGCTTAAGAGTATATAAGTTGAGTAAGTGTTATATAAGCCGGTAGAACTTAAAGGGCGGCCTGAGCTCTTATATTAAAGCTTTTTAAATAGTTATTATTTTAATTATAATTAAATATATTTTATCGTAAGTTATTACCGCTACTTTTGTTTCTCTTTGTCGCGCCCTAGCGCAGTCTACTGGTCATATGTATGCTCTCGTAAGCACTCACGTGTATATATACTCGGGTCACAGTCCTCTCTTATAGAAGGTAACGCTTACTTAAATAAATCTTTTGAATCCTTACTCTTTACGTTAATCGTAAAGCTTTTAAATTACTAAAAGCCTGCTCTACTTTTATACGACAGTTAAGAGCCATATCTGTCTTTATAAGTTACTTTTAATATATACAGATTTCGAGCTTCAGTTAAGCTTATTTAATTTCAACTCTACGATCTTCGTTTCCTTTCCTTACGCTTAAACCTTAATGCACTTCTTGGCGCAATCATCGAGATGTTATTACACGACAGTCTTAGCGGTTTTAACGTAAATATTATATGCTTGAAGCCTAAAGACTTCTCGTTATAAATGAATTATTTGACTCTTAGCGCTCAAATGCTCGGACTCTAGCCTTTTATTAACTTAAATGCTTTAAATATAAAAATATTAATTAAAATTATTAATAAAAATCCACGGACCGTCGAGCAAATCGCTTAGCAAAAGAATAATCTCGCTGAATTAAATTATATAATAAAAACGAACGAGTATAACGAACAACTCTAGAAATAGGCGCTCGATCGTCATATAATAACTGCGTCTTCCTTAAACTAAACAATTGTAAGCTTTAACGCTTTTATTACCTCTCTTCCTACTCGACCGCACAAGCTTATTAAGATAACCGCAGAATCTTGTCAAAAAGAAGCCGAGGCCGAAGCTAAAGCGCATATTACAAAGTACGTAATATAGCAACTACGAACTACGGTATACCTTAAGCTCTACGAATAGATTAAGAAAACTATAAGCCGCTAATTCTTTAATATAGCGGCTACATAACTCGTCACTAAAAAAAGAGCTAATATTTAAGTATTAGTTCGCACGCTTAAGATAGTTTTATATTAAACGAATATAATAATTTAAACGATAACTCGCCAAGATTACTTATAATCCTTAAATATAAAGAACGTCTGAAACCCGAAGATCTGGATTATATAATATTAAGAGTTAATTCGTAAAGAAAACTTATATTATATGCCGGAAGTACTTAATACTCTTAGCATTAACCTTTTCTTAATCGCAGTTAATAACTTTAATAGCTTATAAGCTCAAAAGTACTTTTTTAAGACTAAGGAAGCCGACGAGCTCGAGATACTTCTTAAATACTCCTTGAAATAGCTCGCACGGCTGTTTTATTTTAATTAAGCTAATCGCCAGTATTAATAGCTTATCGGTAGTAAATTAGGGCATAATTATTTCTTTACTCTTAGTTTACGCTTTAATAATAATAAGACACCCGACTCGGAAGCTTTTAATTCATATAGCCAAAGATTAAATAAATTCAAGACAAAAGGAAAACTTATAGAGAAGGCATATTTATACTTAAAAGACAAAACTCACTATTAGTCTCCCTTAAACTATACTTGTTTTTAGATAGCAGTTTATAAAAAAGTATTTATTAAATATTAAAATAAAATAGCTTATCTAAATTTAAAAATAAATAATTAGTATTATAATAAGATTCGGCAGCGGTTTATTACGTTATAATAAAAAGCTCTCCGCGAGCAAATAAGCTTAAATAAGCCTTTCCCTAAATTAATAAAAGATTTCTTAACGAAACTAAATAAATAAGGATTTAATAAATTAAATAAGAAGAAGTCTACTTTTCCTAGAAACTTATTAAATAAAAGAGGAATAAGCGGGACTTACGCGCACCCGGTGCTTTTACCTAATCTGGCCGAGCATTTAACTGCGGGTATATACTTCCTTTAGAATTCACTTTATCTTTTATTAAACTTTACTTTATTAAATAACTATAAAGCGATTAATTTAATTAATAATCGTTTAATATTATTAAAAGAATCTTTTATAAAATCTACTCCTAAGGATTTAATTAAATATAAGAGCTCTTAATTACTTATTATCGGGCGCGGAACTCGAGTTATAAAAGGAGTACTTAAGGGTCCGAATGGAAAATCATTTAATCTCACGCTTTACGACGTCGTAATTATAGAAAACTTTTATATTAATATTATTTTTAAAGCTCGTCTTTATAAGACTAGTCTTTAGTTCTATAATATAAACTGCACTTTGAGATAAAACGAGGAAGGCTTATTAATTAAGGAATACTATATAATACGACAGCTAAAGCGTAAATAAAACCTCGTTTTCTTTAAATATAAGCTACGTTTAATTTATTCTCTAAGCATTCGTGACATACTCTTAAGCGCTATAAAAACTATAATATTTTTAATACTCTTTAAAAGAGTAAATAAGCCGTATAAACTATTTAAAAATTATAAATACCTTAAAATAAACTCAAAGTGTATTTAATATTTACGAGCAGGCCATTTAGGCCCGAATACTTTAAGGAAATTGATAAACACGACGAAAAATATTAGAATTACTGAAGTAATAAGGAGGATTAAGTGCGAGTAATGTGCTTTAACTTATATTACTTAAGTAATCTCTAAACGTCTACCGAAAAGAAAATCCCTTAAATTATTTTAGAGAATCACTTAAGATTTATTTAATTATTTAAAATATTAGAGTAATTACTTTTAGCTCCTCGTGCTCAAATGCGAGTATAGCGGCTTATTTATTAGTTATGTATTACAAATAAAAGAGTATAATAAAGTGTTTTAATATATTAAGAGCTTTAAAGCTTAAGTTCGAAAGCAGTTTAGACTCTTAATATATAAATTTAAGTATAATTAAGAAAAAGCAATTATTATAATTTAAAGATTTACGAGATATGAGAGATGGGCTAATAAGCTCGGAATTGACCTCGAGCTCTTACTAACGGCAACTTATAAGCTAAATAGCGGAGCCGAACGAGCTGGTTAAGAAGCAATTAATAAAGGCATTAAAATGAGACTATCAGCTAATCTTCCCGTGAATCTGAGTATAAAATATGCACTCGCAGGGATCTATTTATATAACAGAAGCCTAAGGCGAGTAAATAACTAGCTATTACTTATTGAAATTAATAATAAGTGGTTTTAGAACTATTTTTAATAATATAACCCAGCGCTTATTATAAGACTTATTATAAATTTCAGACTAAACTAGAATAGGATTTATATATATAATTATAAAGCGTACTTACTAATAATAAAAAAAACCAAAGGATAAGACAAAAAAGCGTTTAAAATAACTACGCGTGCGCACATTAAATTTCTTATAAGTTTCCACGCTTTTAATATTTATAAGATTTAAGTACTACGTCTCGACAAAATAATTATTACGCGTAACATACGCTTTAACGAAAATAGCTTTTATATTACTTTAAGTAAAGAAGTAAAGATTATAATTTAAAAAGCCAAGTTTATTTACGATTTCATTAAAGAAGATAAATCTATTATAAACTAAGCTGAAATCATTAAGAATATTACTAAAAATATAATTATTAAGAAAAATAATATAAATCTTTTAAGCGAAGACTTAACTTAATTATATATTAAATAAATTTAAAAATTAATTAAAAGCTCTAAGAGTTAGAACTCAGGAGTAAAAGAATATATTAATAGCCCGAGTATAATAAATGAACTTCTAACTCCGGAATATACTCTTACTTTAAAAGGCCCTTTTAAATAAAATAAGGAATTAAAAAAAAATACGTTAGACCGAGAGTCTACTCTAAGTATAAAGCATGACTTAAAGGCATTCGACTCGCGTAAGAGCATATAACTTACTAATCGAGATTCAAACGTATTATAAGATTAAGCGCGGGATCCGTTTCGATTATCACGTATTAAGATTTAAATACCGTCGAGACCTCGATTATAAGAGGAATCTCCGGTAATAATTTTAATATCGTATCCTTAGATTAAAGCATAAAGTGCTCGGACGACGGAAGTAAGATAAGTAAAAGTAATACGCTCTCAGATTATAACGAAAGAAGCTTAATCAGAATTAAATATATTTATTAAAAGTTTAACAAAAGTAAAAAAGCTAATTAAAAGTAAAAGAAAAAGAAGAAGATTATAAAAGAATTAAAGTAATAGAATATTTATAATACTTATAATTATCCTTAAATAAATACGCTTTAATAAAAGTAACCTTAAGCTCGGGAGTAAGCTTAATCTCGGAGGTAATTAAATTCTTAATTAATATAATAATCTTCAGTCCGAAATCGATTAAATGCTTTAAGGGCTTATGCCTGATTAATATATATTATTAAAAGAATAAAATGATCTTCGAGATTTAACGAAAACTATATACTATATAATTATAGTAATAATATAAACGAGCCGCTAATTATTAAAAAGGAAGATTCCACTTCTAAAAATCAAAGTCCAAGATTTTCTACTTAAATTAAAATAATGGAGCGATCTTGAGAATCACTTAATGAAAGAGTAATTTAAAGAAGATGCGAGCCTAAAGATAAGGACAATAGATAAATAAGGTTACTAAACTTCAGAATTATTTAATTTAAGCATTATATTAACATTTGTCCCGTTTATATAAGTTTTCAAGTACAAGCTCAATTTAAAAAGATATATTTTAAGATATAAATCCCGAATTATTATACGAGGCAATCTCTAAAGTAAATTAACAATTATCTTTATATACGCTAGCACGCTTTTAGCTAAATCCTTCCGAATCGCTATAGCGCTCGTAGCTCATTTTGACTTAGAAGTCAAGTGCTTCAACGTAATTAATGCGTTTATTAACGCTCTTCGGGATATAAACAGTAAAACCGTATATTATAAATTCCCTCCAAGTTTTAATAAGCTTAAACATATACTACGAGTTAATCGCGTTCTTTACGGGATGCGTGACTCTCCGTATTTATAATATAAGTATATTAATAAAACGTTAATAAATTTAAAGCTAATTCTATACTTAAAAGAACCGTATATATTTATAAACTCTACTCATAAAATCCTTATTCTTTTTTACATAAATAATATTCAAATGCTTTATTACCGAAACGACTCAAAGCTCGGACAAGATTTCATTAAGCGACTAAATTAAACGTATAATATATATAATCTTAAAAATATTAAATAATTCCTAAAAATTAAAATAATACGCGACAGAAAGCGTAAGACTATTTTCTTAATTTATAACCAATATATTAAGAAAATTATTTAAAAGTTTGAATAAATTAATAAAAAGTGTCTTACGATACTGCTCCCTCAAATCGATTTTATTAAATATAAGGGATAAGCTTTAAAGAAACATATTAAAGCTTATTAAAAGAGAATTAAGTCGGTATTATATATAGCAATCGTTATAAAACTAGACGTAGCCTTTATAATCGCCTAGCTTTTATAATTCGCGACAAATCTTAGTTTAAAGCATTTTATAATTATATATTAGCTTATTCGCTACTTATTTAATACGCGCTTTTTAAGTATTATATACAGAAATAATTAAGAGAGAGCGCTTTATATTACTTTAAATATATCTTTTATAGATAACGTCGAAACTCGGAAGTTATCTTAAAGTTATATAATCTTATTATTCGGCAGGCTAATAATTTAAAAAGCATTAAAGTAATCTACAATTATTACGTCGACTATTAAAGCGGAACTATTAACATTAAAGCATATTAAAAAAGAAGCTATAGCTTTTTAACGATTCTTTTAAAACTTAATTCTTAATATTTATAAGACTTAGGAAATCTTTTATAATAATTAATAAACGATTAAACTAATTATGAATAATATTAAAAGGATTATTATTAAGTTTTATTATATAAATATTTAAAACATATAGCTTAAATAAGAGTATACTCGTAAATTATTTAAAATAATATATCTTCTAACCGTTAATATACTTGCTAATAAGCTTATAAAGAATTTGTCTCGCTAAAAATTCGAGCTTTTTAGAATATTCTTAAACTTTAATAATTATTAATCTTAAATTAAAGAGTTTTAAATATATTTATTAAAAGTATATTAAGAATATTTCTATATAATTTTTTATTTATAAAACTTTTCTAATTTAATATTTTAAGTATTCGTGCTTTAGAAACGCCGAACGTAAACGCGAAATCTAGCCCGAGCTTAAATAAAGTCCACTTAAATCCGGCCCGAGCCCAAGCAAAGTCCGTATAAATCCAGTCCGAGCTTACAAATAATCTACTAAAAGCGCAAAAGAATTTACTTAAGCTTAAATTAATAAGTAGCTATCGTTTTTAAGACTTTCGCGAACTTTTCTAAACCTTATATAAGATTACTAAACTCTGTTAAAAATCCCGCATTAATACTAATATTATTATTAAAATTATCTTTCTTATTACGCTTTAAACCTGGCTTTTAAAAGCGCACTAAAAGATCTAACTTCATGTTCTTATTAAATTTATTATTATTTATTAAGTCTTTTATTAAGGCTTTTAAGGTAATTTTATACTTCTTAATACTTTATGAATCGGTTAATAAAATGCTCGATTAATTATAATATAATCATTATACTTTTCTATTATTAAAGTTTATAGCTGCAATTAATCTTTTATTATACTTAAGCATATCTCCTGTAGCGGAATTATACTTATAATTAAAAGTGCAATTATAATATCGACTTCTAGTAGCAAAAGTATTAGCGAAGTAATATCCACGATCACCACGGCTACGAATAGCAGCGTAAATATATAATAGATAAAGATCCGCAAACTCCTTTCTTAAATCTTAATTAATATAAATAAAATAAGTTATTAATAAGAAGTAAGCTTTAAAATAATATATATATACCTCGAGCGCGCTTAATAAGAAAGCGAGGCTTAAATGGAATGCGAGACGACTTACGCTTTTTTAAAATTAATAAAGAACGAGTGCGAGTCTTAAAAGCAGGAGGAAGGGCAAGAAAGGGAGTCGAACTAAGACGCGAAACGCGCGAAGCAAAGGGAATATACTGAAAGCTATTTTTATTTAATGTAATAACGCTTTTACTTAATATGATTAATAGTAGAGCATTAAAAGAACGCGTGGGAGTCTTCTTGAATAATAAGCTTGGCTTAACACAAGAAGATCGAGGGAGAATTAGCTTATTATTAAAGTTATTAATAAGCGTATTTTCATTTTCGCGCAAAGAAAAATATTATTAATTATCTTTAGGATTTATTTTAACGACCGAACGAGTAAGAAAAGGATTATTAAGAAGCTTATTAATAAGCTCATTACTAAACACTTCTTAGTCATCGAACTCATCTTTAAAATCTTATAATATAATTATTAGCAATCAGTTTAATGGTATTAAAGTCACTTAAAAATGAAATTAAGAAATTGAACTGAAGAACTTACTTAACGAGCTACAATCTGATTATTAATACGCGCAGTCGTTGCTTTAGAAGCTTTAAGAGATATGGCTAATAATTAAAAAGAATTTATTAAAAAAAGTAGAAAATCAAAAAACAGAAGAAAAAAATAAATAAGTAAGCAGGCACGCAAGTATAAAGTGCGTTAATATTAAATAAAAGTTAATTATAATAATATAAAAGTCGATATATATACATCTCTAAGAGTGATCGTAATCGCGTTATTATAAAACGGGACGCTTAGACTAATAATAAACCTACTAACCCGGGAGGCGGCGCATTACATAAGCTAATAAGAAGCTGGCACATACCGTTGCGGCTTCTTGTTATATATAATAATCACTCTAAAAAGATTAAATTCACTAATTATAGCTTAGCAATTCAATAATCAGACGGGACGGCACGAAATCTTAGCTATAGACCGAACCTTGCTTTAGCCTTACTTTTAAAACCTACGATTTACACGCGTTGGACATAATGATTAAGATTTTGTTTACTTAATCATTATAGCTTAGCTATATCTTTGGACCTTATTTATTTAATTACATACAGTTTGAATATATATTTATATTCTTATTTATTATTAATATTAATTACTTAATAAACTACTTATATTAATATATAAAGTCCTCGTATATTATATCTTTAAAGCGCGTATTAATATTTTCATTTATTATAATATCCTAAAAGTATTAATTTATTACTCGGCGCTATGCTTTTACTAAGAACTAATATATATACTCGGAGAGCTTATATTATATTTCTTAATTACTTATACGCTTTTAAATAGTAAGGCTTATTTATATAACAGAGCCTCACTATAAAGGTGTGTCGCGCCCTAGCGTAATCTACTAGTCATATATATGCTCTTATAAGTACTCACGTATATATATACTCGGGTCACAGTTCTTTCTTATAAAAGATAACGCTCACTTAAATAAATCTTTTAAACCCTTACTCTTTACGTTAATCGTAGAGCTCTTGAACCACTAAAAGCCTGCTCTACTTCTGTACGACACTCTTCTTTTTTTTATTTATAATTAAAGTATTATTTATAAGTGTTCTTAATAGTTATAATAAAACAAAATTAGTAATTCCAGCAATATTAAGCTTTATTAAAGGCCTAGTAAGCACGAACGTAAAGGAGCTTATAGAGCTTATAAATGTGACGGTTCAGAGCTTCTAGAGCCTCATTTCCAGTCTCGGCTATTCACTTCTTAATTAAGAAAATACCGAGATTAGACGAGCCTCTGCGGAGCTTATCTTTATATATAACTTACTTTTCTTTATATTTTCTTTCCTCCGTAATTATAAATTTTAAAAGATACTTAATATTTTTATATTCCCGTTATAAAATATAAGTCGCTAATTATACGTGATTACCGTCTTTTATAAAGTAAGCGTTATATTATTTATAACTTTTTATTAACTCGTTTAAAAAGATAATAAATATTCTACCCTCGAATTCCTTTATAAGCAATTACTACGGAACTAGCTCGATACAGAGAAGGCTTATATTAAATATAAACTTAATAAATAATATTAAATAAATTAATATTAATTGCGAAAACATCAAAGCCTTCACCCTCCTTCTCTTTTTTAATATAAACTTAAAGAACTAACTAACTTTTATTTTCCGAACCTCTCCCTTCTACTCGACGAATTAAAATTAAGTTAAATACTTAATTTCCTTCTTTTGCAGATTAATCGTCCACTGAAAACGTAAATATATCTTTTACTTTTTCTTCCGTTCTTCCCGCCGGCTCTCTTATGAGGACGACGCCGAGTAATATATAAGATATACTTAAAAGTAATACAAATACTCTTAAGAGGAATACTAAAAAAGGAAATGCGTTATAATAAGAATTGCGTATTACGCAAGACTTTATTACATCGTAATAAGTATAAATAACGCATTTATAGCGTATGATTGATTAATTGTAAATAGAAATGCTAGCTAAACTTCTACCCCTAAAATCTATAACTTTTAATATTAGGAATAACTCTATATAAACCTTAATTAAGGATACTCCTAGTATTAATACTCGTTATATTAAAGGAAAAGCATGGAATGCTTTTATTTTACCTTTTAATAAACCGCCCGATAATAATAGTAATAATAGTAATAATTATAATTCACGCCGCTATAAAAGTCTACGCCGTTCCCCTTTTGCTTTTAATATTTTAAATATATTTTATATTACTTATATTGAGAAGATTTTAAACTTTTACGACAAGCTCTCGAATAGCATAAGATATAGCTTAAAGCTTTAAGAAGTGTAAGTCTAAAACTCATTACGTTATTATATCGCGTATTTTATAAATAATAATTATAAAAAGGACTAAATACTTATTTAAATAAAAAGAGTAGCTTATATATTCTTAAAACCGGCATTTTCTAAATCTAGAGCTTAACGAAGATAGAGAACTTATCGATATATTAGACTTAATTTATTAAGTAACTGCTTTCTTAATAAACCCTTACGAATAATAAATAATAAGAAATAAATATACGTTTTTCGTTATAAGATTAAGAAAAACCTTTTAGGAATTTTATTAATAGTTCCGTACTTTCGCACGTAAAAATAGCGTAAATAATAAGTCGATTCTTAAAATAGACTTATAAAATAAAATCGTTCCGCGCTTGCGTAAGTAATTATTTTATAAATATCAAAAATCTCGTACCTTTAACGAGTATATAAAAGCAATTTAAGCTAAAAATTAAAGTTAAATTATAAAACGTACGATTTATTATAATTAATCTAAGTCTTTTACTAAAAAGTCAGCGTCTTAGCGTATTATTAAAGATTTACCCCGAGAGTATTTTATTATATATATATTAATTTAATCTTCTTAAAGACTTCGATACGCCGATTAAGGTATTCGAAAATATAACTTATTTCGGGAAAAGACTCTTACTTATTAAACCTTTACGCGTGCCGACATACCTCGCGCTTAAACTCTAAGAAATATTCCTCGACATTTTTTTATTTAACTCTTAGCTAACTGTTTATATATACCTCGTATTAACAAAATAAAAATTAACGGTAATAATAATTTCGACTCTAACGGTTACGTCGTAAATAACGATAATAGAAGTATTAAATTACCCGTGAAAGACTAATTCCGCGAGTAAAAGATTAAACCTAAAAAAAAGCTTCTTCTTGAGTATAGTACGGGATATGCGATATCTTAACCTTACGAAGCTTCTTAAGGGACAATTACTTATAATACGTATTACCCTTATTAAGAATGGACTCTTATATAAGCTGCCCGCACTTCTCGATTCCGGAGTTAATAATTATTATTTTATTAATTATATTTTTTTAAAGTCTCTTTCTTTCTTTTTAAAACCTTTTATTTACCTCTTGCTAAGCGCTGTCCTTATAAAAGGATTTAATAATAAAAGTAGCCGAATGATTAGCTATTATATTATATTAAATTTAATAATTAATAAGCGTTTATAATCCTTTATTCTATTCTTAATCACTTACTTACGAAACCATAAAGTAATTATTAAACAGTTATAGCTAAAGCATCACTAGGTTCTACTCGATGCTATTAAGAGACGTCTTATTTAATCCTCAGATTACCCTCGCATTATTACTTATAATAAGACTATTAAAATCTAAGACCTTCATTAGCGTAAGATTTACTAACGCTATTAGCGTGATATTAAACGAAGAGATGTTAAGCTAGATGTATTCTAGCGTAATTATAACCCTTAATCTCCGTTATTAAATTCCTGTAAAAACTATTAATTTAAAGACCCCGTCTTTAAGCAAAATCTAATTCCGCGTTAATATTAAAAAAGCGAGATCTGTGCCGATTACTTCCTTACTTCGCCGAAATACTCGAAAATTACTATTATCGGATTAATTATTATTATTAAATCCAGAAACCCTTCGATTTCGACAGAAACCGGTCGCATATAGTATTTTATATAATAAAATCCCGATATCGCGAGACTTACAAATTCTAATAGTTTTATATTATTTTTACGGAAATAACGCCAGCTACAGCCGAACTCGCGCACGAAAATATACACCGCTCGTTATAGTTTAACTTACGGATTAGATATTATTGCCTCGTATTAAGAGTATAGAATTAAATATTTATATTTTCGTAAAAATGAGCTAATTATGTCGTTAAAGACTATTTACTTCTTAATTTACTTATTAACTCTTAGCGGTTAATTTAATCTTTTATTCCTTTTTTTTTTTATTTATTTCGAGTATAAATACTTTTTAATCTTTTTTTACTTTTCTTTTGTAAAAAACGAGCGTTACGGTTTCTGAATTCGAAGTTTTATTTCTTAAAAACCTTTTAAACGCTTTTTATTTTCTTCTTTTATTATTATTATATTTTACGCCTTGAGATCCTGCGTATACTTTTTAAAAACAAAAGTTTAAAGGGTCGCTTACTATCGGCAATTATTACCGCTTTACGTTTGTTGCCGTCAGCTATTCTGTTATTAATTCCTTGTGTATTATAAAACTTTTATATTAAAGAAAATAATAAATTAAAATACGTAAAGAATACCCATATAAAGCTTTTAATAACCTTATAAATAACGTCTTAAAGCCGTTGTCTTACCTATTATAAACCGACGTTACGCTAACTATATATAATAACTTACCGGCTACTCTTGACCTTATTTAAAGCGGACTTGAACGCGCTAGAAAGATAAGGACGGAATCGCTAGAGCTTTTATACTCTTAAAATAAGACAGACTTACCTCGATTCGTTTTATTTATACGTTAAATATACGCTAAAGATTACGTTAATTCACTCCGAAGTATATAAGCTTAGCTTTTATATATTATAAATTCAAATACCTTATTACTTATTCTTCTTATTAAATAAAATAAAAATAAACTAATTATTAAGAAATAATTATTATGCCGCTCCGTCGTCGAGATTTTTTTAATTAACGGTACCGCTTTTTATATATCTTATAAGTAAAAGTTTAAAGATAAAGTATTTGCCGCTAATTTATATGAAATCGATGCCCTGATCGATTAACGCAGTCGTAAGCAAGAAAAAGCTGTTTCTATTATATAATTAATTATAAAGCTTACGCATCGCCGATAGTTTTTTACATAATTTACTGCCTTTATTTAAGAATTAAACGCTGAATTAATAATTCCTTTAGAATACGCTAAATAAACTCACGTATTCTCTAAGGTAGAAAGTGATATTCTCTTCTTTTATCGCTTATATAATTATAAAATTAAATTAAAAAAAAAAGTGAAAAAGCACTTAAGTACTTATTGTTTTATAAGATATCGGTTAAAGAACTTAAAGTTATTAAAGAATATATTATTAATAACTTAAATAAAGGGTTCATCGAGCTATCTTAAGTACCTTTCGTTGCCCTTATTCTTTTTGTTAAAAAGCCGAATAAATCCTTACGATTATGTATTAACTTCCGTATACTGAACTCTTTTACACATAAGGACTAATATTTGTGAGAATAGGCGAGCCAATCAGGAATGAGGAAGCGCAGTAGGTGAGGACACGTGATTAAAGAGAGAGAATTGCTTTACTTGCTTGCTTGAAGAGCTAGAAGAGCTCTTCGGTAGTTATATACAAAATAATAGCTTTTTTAAAAGCTTTTACGACTACGTAACTGATTACGTAGCTTATACGAGTTAAGTAATTAAATACGAGCGTAATTTCCCGGAATACAAAGGTAATTTCCGAGCCGCGTAAGCAGTGGAAACTCCTTCGGCTATTCCAGGGTAAAATCGGCACGAGTTACCGAAGTGAAATCTAACAATATTTTCTTTCTTTAATCGACGAGACGTTAATACGTATTATTAACGCCCGCATTTTTACTAAATTCGATATTCGATAAGCTTTTTACCGCATATAAATGAATCCAGCCTTAAAAGAATATATAACTTTTCGTACGAAATACGACGTTTATAAGTGCAAAGTTCTTCCGTTTAGACTAATAAATAGCCTTACGATATACTAACGATATATAAATGATATTCTCTTTAATTACTTTAATGATTTTTGTATTATATACTTAAATAATATTCTTATATATTTCGAAGATCCCTTATAATATTAAATCCACGTTAAGAAGGTGCTTTAACGCCTGAATAACGCGGGCCTTTAAGTAGATTTAAAAAAGTATAAGTTTAAAATTATACGTATATAATATTTAAATTTATTATATTAACTTCCAATTTAGAAATTAATCTTAAGAAAGTTTTTATTATTAATTAATAAAATTACTTTAATTTTATTAAAAGTATATAAGCTTTCTTTAATTTCTGTAACTTTTATTAACGTTTTATTCGCGATTACGGTATTATAACGAAATCTCTTATTCACTTTATTAAAAACAACGTTCTTTTCCGCTTTATTATAAAATACGAAGATGCCTTCGATTATTTAAAGTATACTCTCACGTCAGCCTCTTTCTTAAAACATTATAAACAAAATCTACTATACTTATTTAAAACCGACGCAAGTAATAAAGTTATAATAAGTATACTTTTCTAATAATACGGTAAGAATTAGTTTTTTATTACTTTCTTTTCTAAGATTATACTTCTTATAAAGCTTAATTACGCTATTTATAATAAGAAGATACTCGCTATTATTAAATCGTTTAGATATTAAAGAACTAAGTTAATAAAAGCCTTTTATTAAGTTCGTGTTATAACGAATTATAAAACACTAAAATACTTTATAACTTTTAAATAATTAAATGCCTACTAAGTAAAATAAGTAAAACTATTAGTCGATTATAACTTTATAATTACTTATCGCTTTAATATTCATAATTCTTTAGCAGATGCCCTCTCGCGTAAACTAAACGAGTTAAATTAGTAGAATTTTATAAAGAAGACGCAACGTTTTTAGTAACTTTTATAATAAAATCAAGTCGACCCTGACTTATTATCCGTAGAATTACGCCCTATAAACGACTTTAACGCGTTAGTATTAAGCATTGATATTACTGACCTCTTATTTATATTCTCCGTAATATATTAAGTACTGGAAGCAAATCGTACGGCTTCCTCTTTATAAACACTACGAAAGCAAGCTTTATTAAAGAATCCCGGGAAGTTTAATATAAAAAGCGACTTATTATTTTATAATAGTCGCTTATTAATTCTTAACATTAATCACTTCCGTATACTTATAATACGTGAAGTCCATAATCGAGTCATTATAGTATACTTTAATACACTGAAGACGATTTAATTACTTTTTTCTTAATATTAATAATACGGAATTACGTCGACAGTCAAGTAATACTATTATAATTATTATATATACCGACGAATTTAAGTGCCCTAGGACAAAAAGCCCGGATTCTTTTATTCTCTTTCCGTTTTGTCTTGACCTTAGGAATATATTATAATAAATTATTATAAGTTTAATAAAGATAAGTATAATTTTAATAATATTCTTATCTTTATTAATCGTTTTAGTAAATAAGCTATTAGTATATCTTATTAGAAAACCACCGATGCCCGGAAGCTCGCTAGCATATATATTTATTATATATATCGTTACTTTAGCGCTCCTTTTACTATTACGTCTAATAAAGGCCTTTAATTCGTCTTTCGCTTCTGGACTGCTTTTTATAGCATTCTCGGAACTAAGAGATAGCTGTTTATTACTAATTATCCTTAGACAAATAGTCAAACTAAAGTATATAATTAATATTTATAAAGACGACTCCGACCTTTCGTTACGTATTATTAAGACGACTGGTTTAAATTACTTCTTATTATAGACTACGTATAAATATTACTCTTTTACGACTCCTTAAGAGGACTTTTACTATTTGAAGTAGTCTATAAATACGCACCTTACACGGATTGAGATTAGAAAATCGACTTATTAAACTTAATATCCCCTGCTAATAAGTTGAATACTTAGTAAACGGTAGATTATATAAAGCGACTTCGCGATATATAAAATACAGCTCGGTTAAACTTTACTGTAGCCTAAACTAAGATAGCCCGGTCCTATAACCGCTCTTGCCGCGCAGTCGACTTCGACGAAAGCAGCTTAATATAATTAAATATGCGTTACTTTAAGATATTCCTTTTATTTAAGAAATTGAATATATTAATAAATAAATTATTTAAAGTATTTAAGAAGATAAGTAACTTATATTGCTTAGAATTGCTAGCAAATATGAAAGTCTATAACGTCTTTCCCGTAAGTAAGCTTTATAAAGACTTTAACGACCTTTTACTAAGGCAGGTTTAAGACGAACTTTTACTAATTAATATTACGAGTGATAACGAATAAGATTTGGAAAAGGTGCTTACTTGCCGTAAGAAATATTTTAACCTTTTTTATCGCGTTACCTAGTTTAATCACGACGTTAATTTATAATAATACGATATTTTTAATTTTAAATATATATTATATAAAATTAGGGATTTCTATTTAAATAACCGCGACGCGCTAAAACCGCCAGTAAAACTCCTTAATTAATTAAAGGCATAAGAAGATAATATAAACGATTACGATTACTTTAATAAAAATAAGGAAATAGATTAACGCTCGAGGACAAGCTTTTTCCGGAGGAAGGAGTAATATGACGGTTTAAAGCTTTTAAAGCCTTGTTTTTAATATTATTTTTTAAATATAATTGATTTTTTTTTAATAAAATTAATGATTTATTAAAAAGTAAATGCGCTTAATATTATTAATAAAAAAATAAAAGATATAATATACGTATTAAAGAAGGAAAAACATACGAACTCGAGAAAATAAAAGAAATATATAAATAAAATATTAAATTAAAAAGTTTATAACTTTAGGCTTTTCTTAAGGTAATAAAGCCCGAAAGACGCCGAAATCTAAGCCTCTTATTCTTATAATAAATAAACGTATAAGCTTAAGCGAAGTAAACAAATCTCGTTAAAATACTAAAGCTTTATTGCCGTTAAAATTAATCTCGGCGTAAAATAACTTAAGACTGAAACTAATTAAAAAAATATAAAGTAAAACCTTATATACCTTTTTATTAAGCTCCGTCTCGCTAGCCTAAAGTAGACTCCTAGCGGAAAAAGAAGAAGAAAAAAGTAATAAATACGCCTATTAAAAATATAATTAATATTAAAATTTGCCGGATTTATTTTAAATAAGTTACTTTTCGTTTTTTAAAATATTAAATATATTTTAATATCGGTTAAGGCGTTTTTAATAGCGTAATCCGGTTATTTTTAGTCCGACCTTTTTAATATTAATACTTTACGTGCTAAAACTAGCTTTTTTAATAGTTTAAGTACTCTTATATTAAAGGTAAGTAGTTTCCCTTTAAACTTCCTATGCTTCTCGTTATACTATAAGAGACTATCGAAATACCGTATTTAATTTTGCCTTAAAAGCTAAGAAATCTTTAAGTAAATAAGTCTATATTAATTCAAGCACTTATTAATTTCGGTCCTTTAAGCTTTTTTACGTATTTTACTCTAGCTTTTTTATTTATTCCTTACGTCGGTTATTAAAATATATAAAAGGAAAAATATTAAGTATATAATAAGAAAGTAATAAAATAAATACCGGAGGATAAACGTAAGAAATACTTATTTAATAAATACTAAAAATATTATATATTTAAGAAGTATAATTTATTAAAAGAAGGAAGGGGTATAATTTAAATAAAAAGAAAAAGTTATAATAATAAAAATCGTTATTATCCTTAAAGGATATTACTCTAAAAGCTATTTTAAATATAATAAGATATAGTTTAATTACGTAACAAATGGACCTCTGAGGTCAACCTCACTACAATATACCGTATAAAATTGAGCTTAGAAAATGCGCGTATACTTTTTTAAAGACTTAATCGGCTCTTTTAAAGTGCTTTAGCGAGAGTACTGAATCTAATATTCGCGTAACCGGTAAGTAAGCTCTTCTTTAACGTTTATAAAGCGAGGAATTATTTGTATTAATTATGGCTCCTTTTGTTTTAATACGTCTGCCGCTTAATCGTCTAAATTTTATTGGCGTACTTTGTTTTCTATTTTAATTAGCTCGTCGATTATTATAAAGAGCTCTAGCTTAGTTGAGGTTATATAAGAAGTATCTGGCTCGTTAAGGTCGATCTGATTTTACGCGCTTACGGAAAGAGCTTGAGCTTTTAGCTTAACGAGTTATAAAAGAAAAGAGTATTTATCGATAAAGAGTTGAATCGAAGAGGAAGAAGCGTCTAACGATATCGTAAGAGCAACTAAAAGTGCGTTAATCGAAAGAAGAAGAAGAAGTAGCTCAGTTTTATTAAAGCTTTTCTTAAAAAGTATTATACGAGCTACTTTTACAAACGTAGGAAACTTTATAGGAGTAAATAAGAGAACGCGACTGTTTACCGCCCTTTAAATAGTTATTTTAATTAGAAGCTTACTTCGTATAATAATAACTTACGCGAAGCGCGCCGGGACTTATAACTATCGTACAGAAGTAAAGTATAACTAGAGGTGCTTTTAAAGTATAGCAAATCGTCTGAATTCTAGAAGAAGCTCGCAATGAGCAATTAAGTATATATAAGAAAAGGGGCTGC
Organism: Rhexocercosporidium sp. MPI-PUGE-AT-0058; assembly: GCA_020746875.1. NCBI lineage: Eukaryota > Fungi > Ascomycota > Leotiomycetes > Helotiales > Rhexocercosporidium > Rhexocercosporidium sp. MPI-PUGE-AT-0058. The sequence continues at coordinate 90,453 of JAGTJL010000040.1, read as the reverse complement.
TGAGTCGGCCCTCAGCTAGCACGTGTCCTGCCATACGACAATAAGTTAATTAACTAATCGGACGGCGAGTTTTCTAATTTCTGATTCATTTATATTTAATCTTAAGTCGTTAATATCCGGAACACCCGTATCCTCTTCTTCTTTTATAAAATCTTTTATATTTAATTCGCAAGATTTAACTTTTAATATATTTATAAAAGCTAAACTTCAAAATAAACTTAATAATAAAAGAAGTTCTTTAAACTTATTATTAATTTGCAAAAGAATAAATCCGTTATTATAAATTATTAAAAACTGAACGTTACGGGGTCAAGCGAGAAGGAAATTATTATTAAATTATAATAGATTTTATAAGTTTAAGACTGGCTTAAGAGTTGCTTAGAAGATATTCTAGAATATTATAGCTTAGTTTATAAGTTACTTTTATTAATATTTCACTCGGTCTTTAGTATTTTTAGCTTAGCGCCGCTCTTCTTAAGAGTTATATTTCGGCTTACGGCCTCGAGTAGACTAAGTAAAAGTAGATATTATTTCTTTAATCTTATAGGTCTATATTAAATAAGTCATTTTAAAAGTTAACGTTTAAGTACGGCTTATTTTGGACGGAGGTAGCGCACGCTAGCTTCGAAAACGCCTAGTTTTCCGTCCGAAATTCCGAAAAGAATTAAGTTTTACGTTTAAAATTCAATCGGGAAAATTAAGTGAGCCACCCCGAAATCGATTATGAAGTTCTTAACTTCAAACATTCACTTTAAGTTGACGCATTAAAATAGAATTATAAAAACTATATATTTGTAATTAGTAAAGCTTAAGGTTTCTAAAGCATTAGTTTTAATTATATAATTTATTTATTAAGGGTTGAGTAACCACGCCCTTTTTAGCTCATGGTATCTTTCCTTCGATACAAGGGCCTACATCCCGCAAAATGAAGATGCACTCTTCCGGCTTGAAATCTGACAGATTCTGAAAAAGGGCGGAGCCAAGGAATAGGAATCGAACGCTTATGGCCTTGTACTTCAGTGATTGGTAGATGGGGGTGTCAAGTTCTCACGCGTAAAGTGAAGAAAGCTTGTATATGAAGGAGCGAGCTTCGGAGCAGAGGTTTTGATCTAAATTTTACAAGTGCTAGCATGAATAAGCACCATGGGAGCACAATCTTCACAGGGGGGTCTCAATGAGCACCTTTTCGCACTGTTTAGTAGTAGGGACGTACGAAAAGCAACATCCTTATATTCTTTTTCTTCATAGCTGCGGACTCTCCTTAGAGAATTTAAAGAACAGAACCTGGCCTGAGTCGCAGCCGATTGCCACCTTGTGCTCCCCAATACAGACAACCACCCGGTCGTAGCTGTAGGGCCGGTACTGAGCGGGTATGAATAACAACTCCTTGCCATTCCAGGTAATCCACTCGCGGTTGTCACTAATCCCATACAGACACCACGACGGCAAAGTAGCGCGGGTCAACTTCGCCTCCTCAGGACTTTCGGTAATGTCCGAGCTCGAAGCAGATACTGATGGAGGTTCGTCCACGACGATATTCCAAGCCCCTATCTCGGTGATTAGGAAGCCAGGAGAGCGCACGTCGAATCGAATTGTCTTGAAGAGCCAGCCATCGACTGTCAGAACTCGCTCGCAAATCTTCGCCTCCAGGTTCCAGATCCTGACATTGCCGCTCACTTCGCAAGAGACGATCCGCTTCTCATCTCCAGTGAATGCAAGTCCTCGAGTCCTACTACGGAAATCCCCTTTTAATGTGGTCTCTGGCTCCTCTTGGTCTCCGTCGCCCTTCAGGCTCCAGATCAGAATCCCGTCGTCTCCGCCTGATGCCACGTATCCCATTTTCGGAGAGAACGTGACAGAATAGACGAATCTGGAGTGACCATTGAAAGATCTGTATCTCGTGTCCGCGTCATTCTCTTGGGTCGCGGATTCTATCGAAAGAGGCGGAAGAGTTGATATGTTCCACACTTTGACAGAATTGTCGTCAGACCCTGGGGCTACAACTGTCCCATCTGAGGATGGTACATCACACCGTACCCAATCGCTATGGCCTAGTAGATGCTGCTTGATGGCTATGGTATCCGCAGTTGTGTCCCAGACTCGAACTGTGTAGTCCTTAGAAGCTGAGACAAGGGTGCTGCCATCTTGCGAGAAGGCAAGTGACATGATTTCAGCGTCGTGTTCCTTAACAGTGCCGAGAGGACGTCCTGTGTCACCGTTCCATAGGCAGATCTTACCATCGGTGGATGCTGATGCGAACACATTTCCATTGGGAGAGAAAGCAACGAAGCTGATGGGATTCGACTGTTCATCCGGTGGTTGCATTGGAGGTTGGCCTGTCTCTTCCTGAGCCGTAGCGACCTCCTGCTCAGTATCAACGTCCCAGATTCGTACCGCCTCGTCGGCTGACGACGATATCAGCCGTCGTCCTTCAGGTGCAAATCTCAGGCAAAAGACGGTTCCAGTGTGTCCAAGTAATATTTTCTCGATTTCATAGAAGGTTTTGTCGGTCGACAATTTCCAGATTCTAATGGTGTCGTCGGAGGATCCGGACGCGAGACGAGAACGATCCTTCGAGAATGAGACGCTGTTGACGTAATTTTCGTGCCCTTCTAAGAGGCACAGAGACTCATCTCTCTCGCTGCAGATGTCCTAAACACGCACTGTGTAGTCGTCGGATCCAGAGGCTAGGAATCTTGAATCTCGTGAGAAGGCAAGCCCATCTATACCTTCTGTGTGGCCACCAAAGCGGCGGTCCTTTTTGCTATCTAGCCCATAGAGAAAAACGTCCGAAGAATGGGTGTAGGCTAGCCAGGAACCGTCAGGGCTGAACTTCACAGATTTGATATCCGAGTCCTTCTCATTACCCAACTTTACGTCTAGAAGAGTCGGCTCAGCCCATTTCTGGGCTTTGGGATCAGCCGGAACCTTCCAAATGACCAGAACATTCCCTTTCGCTGCGACAAGACTTTCGCCATCCGGCGAGATGTCAATATGCGCGATATCACCCTCTGTGTCTAGATCCTGGAGCTGTGTGCCAGTGGATGAATCCCACATCCGAATGGTACTACCACCGAGCGCGATCATGAGCTGGTCTCTAGCGAACAATACTCTAAGAACGTAGCCAGTCAACTCGAATATATGCTGCACCTTGGTCGTCTCTGCGTCCCAAAGACGGACCACTCCATCGTCACCACCCGATGCAATAATCCGTCCATCAGGCGAATAGCGACAACATCGGACCCAGTCACCGTGGCCTTCCAGAATGTGGATGGCCCTGCCGAGAGTCACACTTGAACCAATATCTGGGGCGGTTTCCAACCATGGAAGCGCTTTTGGAAGAAGGTTCTTTCTTAATTCTGATTTGCTGGGCAAGAATGGAAGGCTGTTTTTTGGACCGAGGTGTTCAGGGCCCTTGATAGACTGGTGAAAATTGAGCAGCCATAGAGAATCTTGAACGTTTTTAAGGCAAGTGAGGTAATAACTCTCTTCTTTAGTCGGGGGGCGCATAACCTAAACAACAAAGAAAGCCGCTGTCAGTACTCTTTGGTGGAAATGAGGGAAAATGTCGCACCTTCTTCTTCTTCTTGAGAAAGTCCGTGAGCCATTCAAGCAAGACAATAGTATGCGAGAGAAGACCTTCCGCGACCAGTATCTCCACCCACTCCAAGAAATAGTCATCAAAGAATTTGCTGGCTGCCAGGATTGCACGATTGAACTCTGTTTCGTCGTGAACATTGCAGAAGTGCCGCACCCAGTAGATTAAAGCGTACGTGTTCGACTTCGATCTGTAGCTGGCAATGGCCTGCCTCAAACACTCCTCAGTCATTAAGAGATGCCGAGATGATAGTTTATTGTCCGTGGTGAGTTTTTCTTGGACGAATTCTCTTGCTGAAGGGTGAATGTAGCACACACAGCCGTCCTGAATCTCGAGGAAAAAGCGACACATCTTCTTCACGACGACTTTCAGATCTACGGCCTCCCGTATTCCGACAAGACTCTCCACTTCCAAAATCCGGAGGGATCGGTACGCTATGGCCGTAGTGAATAGAATGTCATGGCACATAATATGATCTTCCTTGGAATCGATTTTGTCAAGCATCTTGTACATGTGGTCGTACAAAGATGGGATATCATGGGGCAGACTGCTCAAGAGCTTGTCGGCATTCCAGGGTATACCGTCAGCTTCAATATGGCTGCAAGCCAGGTTCACCCACAAGAAGTTGCGAGGGGTTGTAGTTGGCATCTGCATCAGCTCTGTGATCTGGTCACGAGAATTTTCCCCGAAGCTGGACGCCTCTGCAAGCTTGGCAACCTTCGCGGAGATGTACTCCTTGGCGACGACTTGCAAATCCTGCAGGTACCTAGGGTTGTCCATATCTAGATTCATTTGTGTAGTTCCATTTGTCGACGTGAGCTCCGCGTTGACCCTGTCTTTATCAACGGAAACCAACCATTTCATTCGCGGAGAATCCGATGAAAGCTGTGAACTTTTCACAACCAGCTTGAGGAGTTTGCCCAGCGCTAAATCCTTTTGTTCTGAGCGAGGAAAAGCCTCCGCATCCTCGTTATAAAGCTCTTCGGCAGCATCGATAATGACGTACGTCAAGCGAAAATTTGGGTCGTTAAGCATGCTATAGAGCACCGTCGACATTGCGTAGAAGTCGTTCGGATCGTCAAACTTATCTCGCTGAGTAGAGGAGAATTTGTTGTACACGTGCTTTGCCAGAGCGGGCTGCCGCTCGAGTATTTGCCAGATCAGACTCTTCAAGACCTGTGTGACATAGCCGTGCGGTCGGCTTCGGCTGTCGCAGAAGAAATACACCAAATTGAATTCGTCGGTGATTGACGATTCTTTGGCTTCTGCATCTTTTAACAAGCTTTGCATTGTGGCGCGCATAAGCATCGTCTTCCCGGCGCCAGGGACACCAAACACCCAGAGCACGCGGCAACAGTCTGTATTAAAGCCATCTATCCGTGGATGAAAAAGTTCTTGGTACGCTTCTGTTGCGATTGCCCAGTCGTACAGAAGCTGGAGGACCTCGTCATTCCTATTAGGTTCAGGTGTGGAATCGGTTGTAGCTTAGATTTCAGATCCTTCAACAGTGACTCGTCCTCTGCGGGTATGGTAATGACCGGTGTTAATGTTTCTTCCTTTACTTTGATACTGTCGAGTAGCTGAGAGAGTTCAACTTGGACCTCATGAGCTGTTAGCTCTCTTAAAAGCGCCGCTTCCTTGGAAAGAATATGCCGTTTAGCGAAATCGTGGGGAGTTACTGGTTCCATCCAGTCCCTTCTATTCCACTGGACCGACTGTTCGATGGTATAGGTTAAGATGACCAGACATAGATCCTTCATCATCCCCCTTAACTTTCGGGGGTGGGTCGTTGGTTTGCCGACCTGTTCGGAGAGGAAATGAGAAAAGCCAATGTACCACTCCATCTTTGCGACGATTTCTATAATGCCTAAGCGATTGGGCTTCGTCATAGAATTCAATTTGAAGGCGCACTAGTTTTAAAATGTTAGTTCTCCTCCTAACTCTAGAGAAAACTTGGAATTGAACCTACATCTGCCGCTAGGCATGCTGTAGTCCAAGGGAGAGGAACGTGTCGTGATCTCTGAATGGACGGTCCCAAGATATCTCGATAAGAACGAGCCATCCCTTCTCCATCACTCTCTTCGCTAAGATTGGCGGTCTTGTTGCCATCAGACTCCATCTGCCAGAGATCGATAAAACGATCCATTTGCATTCGCCTCTCAGATGGATCCGATTCAAGGAAAGCCGAACAGTACGTTGATTCGGATGAAGAGTGACGTTCAAACTGGTCGCCCCCATCTTTCTCCGCGAGAATTCCCACCACAATTCTTTCGTATGCGTCCAGAAGATCGGGAGATCTGAGTCTCAGCTCCGCGTACGAGGGCTACGGCACTGTGGCCGTCAGTGTAGGACACTGTCGATGAGGATCTGGCCCCCGTCATCCGTGTGGTCCAGATTTCTGACGGGACTGGTGACTCGGAGCCAACTTTGTATTGCCATGTTGTTATCTCCTTCGTTAGCTCGTCAATGCCAGTTTCTGATGTGACTTTGTTGTCAACCGATACTACCGAGGGAGAGTCCGTTTCAAAGTTCTCATCCTTACTAGGTTGAGTTGCAGCTGTACTTGCTCTTTGGGAGGTGGTCACGTTTCTGGTACCGCTCCCTGCGAGGCTCGCTATCACTGGTTCTTGTGCAGAACCGACGAGTTTAGTTCTTGAGGCGGTCGTGGGATCATATTGGGGACTTGGCGGCTCCCCTGAGGCATCGGCCTTCTGGGGAATTTTGCGGAACGATTGCCTTAGTAATAAACTCGTAATCTCACCAGTGAGGATTTTTAGCAGCACTTTCCCAGTTCTAGGTGGTGCAAGAGGACTGGGGGGGGTGTGAGTGAGGTATTGGGGCTGGAGATACCTGGGCAGGGAGGATCGTCCCGTCCCGTCCGTCTGTCCTAAGTGTGGGGGGGGATAAAAGCGCCAGTACGATGTTTCTTTGAGTGATAAAGTCCAGTCGAAGCTAGAATAGAACTTTAGGGCATTTCCAGCACACTCGTTCCCACCTATGTTTCTCCCTACATTCTTCCCTCCTACTGTACTACAATCACTACCATTCTTATTCTGACGGATCGTGGAACTCGGGAGGGGTGGAAAACACATACGTACGTTAGTCAGCTAGGCAAGAAAAGCAGGGTACTTCGGCAATTAACCGACTCGTGGATTGAATAGGTGCCACCTCCGGGTGACTCGGACATCAATCTCTTCTCGGACAACCACATCAAAATTGTCGGCTCCCTCTAGGTGCCTATTCTTAGATAATGTGAAACTAGTGGCTGCATGACTACAGACTGCATAGTATATATTGTTTAACTCCGTCAACAACTCATGTCTCCAGCCTATGACTAAAGGGAGGTTTCGCCTTAGCTTTCGCCCGACCTCGCGCATGCACTTCATGCTTGAGCTATCGCCAAGCTCACCCTAAGATTCCCTCCTCGAATGGTCGTGCGCATTCCCCATAGGCGGGCTGGAATCAGTATATACCTCTACTCTACTTATAGCAAACTGACGCTATCTAGATGATATTGAAGAATCCGATGTGATTGCTGAGCACGCCACGCTAACGCCTACCCCTTGTTTTAGTTCATTGAGCGACAAATGATTATTACTTAACTAAGCGCACTAACGGCACTCCTAATCTTTACATTAGAGTCTATACTTACATACTCTTCGACAATAGCCAGCGGCTTTATATGGGAATTATGGCGTATGTAAATATTAACTCCTAGGGCAACACTAAAGGGACAGGAAAGGTCTATATCGAAAAGATCGAAATCTCGTGGCTTAAGATCCAAAAGGAATCTGAATTTCCGGATCGGCTCTACTATAATGTAAGCGCGTTATTTGACAAAATCGCCGACGCTGTCCAGATTGTTACGAAAGTTAGCGACGATGTCAGGGCTAACATGATCTCACTCATTAAAGACTTCCTAAATAAAGGCGAGAAACATAATATTAATGCCTGTATCCTCTGGCTACTCTTCTACCACGCGTCTAACATTACCCAAAAACGCTCTAAAGACACTTAGAGATTTAAAAACGAGATCTACGACATCATTATCGAAAAAGATCTATATCTCTTATTCGACAACCTATTCGGATTAAAGAAGCTGGCTAAAAACACTGGCCCGTATAAGTAAATAAAAGACTAGTGTTCCAAACCCCCGACGAAAGGAGTAAAAGACGGAATACATTTCCAATACGATAAAGAGTACATTACCGCTATACCCTTTTACTATGTCACAAAGAAGGGCAAATTCACAATCGTCAAACGCATGAGAGAGTCCTTTGAGCATATTAAGGAGGCCCATCGAGATTATATGCATAAAGTTATAAAGAGCCAAGTTAAAGGCCAGACTGCTTTGCAATGTGTAGCCAAGGCTAATTATAGTAAAGCAGAAACGCTTAAGGAGATACTGAAATTCTCTTGTCTGGCAAAGTCAGACTAGGTCATCGTTACTTTCAAAGGTGCTATAGAGGACGGGTCAGAGGACGTAGTAAACGCTTTCCTCGACTAGTCTATCCTCGACAAACCGGAGTTAAAAGAGTCTTTTGTGAAGAGCGAACACATCCTCATTGCCATGAATAAGATAAGTGGTGGAAACCGCAGTAGCTAGCAAGGGTACATGGGAATCATCCAAAAGCTAATAAAACTGGTTAATCCAGCTAAGGAGTTGGACACCGAAGTTGTGGAATCAATCATTTAACTGGTATCACTCGCCGAACAGGTGGAGGAAGAGACTATCAAGCCTAAACCAGTCTCTGAGTAGGACTTAGAGGTCAAGGCGGGATCTGGACTACCACTAGGCTGGATGGATATCTGGAAAGCCATACCGGAAGGCGCAATCAAAGATTATAGTTCCCTGCTTCATCTTGCAGTATACTATTAGAGTCTCTCCTTCGTAATAGAGTTTATTAATCACAAGAAATATTCGAAATTCTTGACGGAGAAACAATTTCTGCCTAAGAGTAACAAGCGAGAAGCTGAGTTGGATCCGCTGCCGCATTTTCCTCTCTAATACAATAGCAAAGTCCTAAAACGTTCGGTCATAAAAAAGAGGTCCTAAGTCACGGAAGATAGGCTTGGCTCGAGTAAGATCAGGACGGAGTTAGTCTTGTAGACAATTCGACAAGAGAATAATATGTAGAAACTGTTAAAGATTTTTAATAACACTGGACGTAAGTACTCCAAATATCCTAGCTTTAATAGCCGCACTTCGTGTTATCTTAAAAGAGTAGGTATTGTTACTAAGACCTCCTTTACTAATAAATGAAGTTTCTTCTCAAGAGCTTGGTGAGCTTACCCACTTAATTTCATTATCCTCCTAGCCTTAGCAAAATCGAGTGTTTGATTAACATAGCAAAGTCCGCCAGCTCTGCTTTGACATGTCGCAATTCGATTCCAAGGCTTACCGTGTGTCCGACTTTATGTATTTATTGATCCACGACGGCGAGCATCAGGGGCACCTTTTATATAAAGAAACGATACGATACGCCGAGTTCCCTACTTTAGACTTGAAGGTGGATGACCGGGAGACTTTTAGGGACAACACATACCTTAGCGCCGAACACACGGAAGTATTCGATATCCTTAACTAGCTACGGAAAAATAAAAAGGTATAGCGAATTATCGAGCTCAAGGTATTAAATAAGTTGATTAATCCACACGACGAAGAACGTATAGCCGCAGCTGTCGAGATGTTCAAAGTGAAACGACTTAACTGGAGATGTTTAGACTTGTCCTTCCGCGTTTTTAACTCTAGCGACGCTAAAGACACGGCCAACGGCAATAGGAAGACGACTACTGGCGACAAGATCTAAGCAAAAGACATACTTAAAGAACTACACTTATACTCCAGTGGCAGAAGAGCTGCCATCGATCATTAGCTAAGGAGTGAAGGCATTCCCACTCTGACGCAGGCGAGTCCAAATTTCGTTTCCTAAAAGTCTATTTTACGGTTTCACTTTCTAACACATCTCTCTGTATAAGTCGACGACCTAACACAAGCCCAAAGACATAGAACTGTAGGCATAGAAATAGCCGCTGACGAGAGCATTTCACATTTTAGCTTAAGACGCTTTACATCCACGTTGTCTAAGTAAAGCAAATTATTTACTCTCTTGCGATTATTCATTTCTCTGTCTAAATAAAGCTAAAACAATCTTTCTTAAGAGACAATAAATGAAGATTAATATAAGAAAATTTCGAGTTTTATTAGAGCGGGCTTGTCGAAGATAAAGAGAACATATCCCACATGCAAATTCGACCTCGAAATGAATATGGTTGACTACATATAGTAGAACCCGTCTCATAAATTAGTAAGTTATAAGTGATTTTCTCTAATAAAAAAGAAATTCCTTATTTTGGCGGCCTTAAGAGGGACGAGACAATATCTTCCTTTTAACATATGTCTCTTCCTCTTAAGACAGCCCACTTCCTCTCGAAACTCGCCTGAAAGAGTAATACTAACTCCGAGATTGTCTAGTAGTCGAAATATAAGTCATTAATTTATTTGCGAAGCATAGCATTCCGGGTCCTTATGGCATTAGAAACTCCTAAACTGCTCCTATGACCCGACTAATGGCGTTGTAAATCCGTCGAAGCTGACATGTGTCGAATTTTTACAGTGTATAAAGGATAAATCCTAGACTGGCTAAGTTTCTTGGTAAGTTTAGTGACTATGTTCCACAAAGAGAAAAGGATCTCGGCAAGCAGTGGCGTCGAACTCGAGTAGCCATTATCGACAACGGCATACTCAACATCACCTCACCTAAATCAAACGAAAAGACAGGAAAGGTCGAGGGAGGAGCGTCTCAAGATAGCGGGGGAGATATTAAGCCCTTAGGCGCGAAAGGAAATCTCCCCTTTACCAATAGCCAAGATAAAAGTACCGCAAATCCGGAAGACAAGCCAAAGGAAAAGAATCCTAGACAGAAAAGTAGCCTCTAGTCTCGCATCAAAGATGGCCGGTCTTTTATATATAATAGCTCCAAAGTCTGCCCGTGGCCGTTCGCTTTAGACCCTTATGGCACACATAGTAAATCTCATATGCGCTATGGACCCATTTTGCGATCTTTATGTCGTAAGAGTAACTGAGGGCAAATATGGAATTACCCCAAAAAGAGCAGTCGAGGTATAGTTATAATACCTCCGGCTTTCACGTTTCCTTTTCGCTTATTTTAATAATAACTTGCTAATTAAAAGGGATGTAAGCTATTGATTGGGCTATTGACAAAAAGGTTGACATCATTTCTATAAGCATCGCTATACTGGACAAAGGAAATCGTCTTACACCCAACATTAACAAAGCGAGGGAAGAGGGCATTATCATCGTCTGCAGCACGCACGATAAAAGGACGTCGGCGCCGATTGGCTACCCAACTATATTAAAAACCAAGGAAAAGAAAGACTAACTCCTAGTAATAACGGCATGCGACTAATATGGGCGCCTACTTCGTCACGTAAATAAAGGAGATTACACTTATAAGATATAAGGACAGAACGTGGCTACCGGAGTTATTCCCTTCGTCGAGTCACGCGACTCAATTAGTGGCAGTTCCGTCTCGACGGCACTCGCGGCTGGCTTAAGCTCCTTGACCCTCACCTGCGACCGATTGGCCCACCTTCCTAGGCATAATAAGATCCGGCTACTAGGGCGCAGCGAAACGGGTTATCTTCAATATAATGTTAGCAATGCAACGAAGGTGGTCAGACACCTAAATAAGATGCAGATCAATTCGCAAGTGCTATTGAAAAAATTTGGCAAGATCGATGAGGCCTTCACGATCGGCGATGATATATCTGTGGAAAAGGTTCTGGATTCGTTCAGGGCAAATCAGTAAAAGTTGTGCTGAAATGAGATAGCGCCAGACTAGAAGGAATACTTACTGCGTTTAAGGTGCTTAGCTGGCTTTAATTGTATTCGTTGCCCTAAGTGGAATATGCTGTGTTCTCGCGGCTCATATTGGCTTAGAAGATGTATTGACACCTTTAATTACAATTGCATTCTTTGTTTAATTAGAGTAATGAATTAAAGGAGGGATTAGCTGTGTTGGAAGTCATTTACTGTGTGAATAGAACCTAGATTCGACCACACGTAAGTAATGGTACGAAGCTGGCAAAATCACGTCGTAATGATTGCGATAATGAGGACGATATAAGACGTAGCAGTACGTGGTGCTTCGCTATCCTATGGCAAATAGTAACGCCTCTAGCTTGGATGATTCGGCCTCCACGTTTCCAACCGCAAGCCTGCTAAGGGAAGAATAAAGGTAGTAGAGGCGAGAATAGGCGAGAAGTAGCGCGAAATTATTATTACCAATTGTCCTCAACGACTTATCCCTTCGTCTGCTGAGACATTTCCCATACTAGCAGGGGGGTAGCCCACCGATATTTGCCAGGGGAGTACCAGGGGAGTAATGCATTATTTTATGTACTTTTGCATAGAAATTTATTAGTAAGGTACTTTATGCTAATGAAACTACTCCTAATACTCCCCCTCTTGACACAAAAATACTATATAAAATGTGCATCCCTAATATGTCTTTTTAAAAGGCTTTTATAGTATTATTCCTAATACTTTTTAACGCTTCTTAAGGTACGAGCACCACGTACAAATACCTCTTTCGACATGTAATTTCCCTTAAAAGTGTACGTATTATAAGTTAGGATTAAAGAACCTTTTACTTCTTAATTTAAAGTATAATTAAATTAATTATACCTTTTGAGAGTAGTCAAAAAGCTTACGATATAGCTTAATTCTGAATTGTAAGTGAGATAGGGGTTTTACTTAATTAATATATAATAAATATAATCTATATATATTAATATAAGCCATATCGAGTAACTAATAAAAAAGAGGCTACCAATTTCGTTATGTAGCCCTATAAGTCTCGTACACTTCCCTAAACTAATTTACTAAATCAACTCCTTTTATATAATAATTATAATTATTAATAAAGCAAGGGATAAGCAGCTCTTTTATATAATTATTCCTAAAGGCTTGTCTGACGATACGGCCATTAATCGATGTCTTTGTAGGGCGTCGCCGTAGTGTAGCTCGGAAATCGCCTACTTAATATATTATGTGTATAATACTTAATATTAAAATAATATTATTATTTTACTAGGCTAAATAAAGCGTGTTTTTGATTACCTTTGCAACCAGAGTGTTCTATTCTAAAGCTTTGGCATATGTAATCTTTAAGACCTTAAAGCCTTCCGGTAATTCTGAGTATGGATGAATTGTTCCGATAGTATTAAATCCACAGGCTCGGAGCTCTTTAAAAAGAGGTATAAAAGTAAAATAACTATTAAGGTAAACCGTAAGACGTTGCCGTGGGAAGGAGAATACAAAAGGCCGTATAAAGGAGCCGGTAGGGGTAAGGTTTGAATGTTTAAAAAGTGACTGTAATCCGTGTACCCGGGAGCTTTAAATCCAATTATAAATATAATTATAGTCGGCGATTCCGTATATCTTATACCCTTGCTTAATCGGTTTATTTGGCATTTTATAAGTATGCGAAGATTTAATAAAAATAATTAATAGTAAGGTAATTAAAAGAAGAAGGGTATTTACTTATTAAAATAATAAATTATAAGTTCATTAATACTAATTTCCGACGAAGGGGAATAATACTTTTGATAAGAGGCTTGCAATTCTAAAACAAGAGGCTCTACCTTATATTACTATATCGAATTTATAAGTAAGTTATACCCCCGGCGTTTGTTATCCTTAGTATTAGAGATATAACAATACCTCTTAATATCTTTATAGTAGTTTAATATAATATAAGTTAAAACTATATATATTAGGCCTTCTTTTTTGTTTAAATTCTAATACATGCTAATGCGAGGCTCTTCGTAGACTCTTATATAAATTAATACTTTAAGAAACATATATAATTCCTTTACAATTAAAGGATGCTATTAACGAGCTCTTTCCTGTAGAACTCTTATTCGTTATAGGTCTGCGTATCGATTTGTATTAATCGTAATAATCTGTAAGAGGGTAAGTGTAAAGAATAAGGTAAAATAGTCGTAAGGTTTAAAAAAAAAAAGAGAAAGTAAAAGGTAAAATAACTATAGCCGGCCGACGAGCCTCGCATTTAAATAACTTAAAAGAAACGTTTGTGATTAGTTTAAACTCGTTGAGGATCTCATTAAGAGTAAATGTCTTCTTTGTCTTCTTTTAAGTAGGTTATACAACCTCTAAATCGCTGGAATTGCCTTCGTAAAGTTAACGTTTTATTTTAATATATTTTGTCCTGTTGCGTTTAAAATAACAGCTTTAATTAGTTTTTATTGACGCGTTATACCTTATTAATAAATTTCTATATAAAGGTATATAAAATAATGCATTACTCCCTTGGCAAACATCGGTGGGCTACCCCCCTGCTAGTATGGGAAATGTCTTAGCAGACGAAGGGATAGCTTAATAGGCATAAGAGAAGATTAAGAAGTATGCCGAAGCCAATAGATAAGACTACTTAAAGTTTAAGGTAGCTTTTGAAACGTACTATGACCGAAGCCCTTAAGAACTAGCCGCGCGACTTTCAAAAGCGGAAGTAAACACACAATGTTGGATTTGACTTCGGTAACTCGTGCCGATTCTACCCTAGAATAGCCGAAGGAGTTTCCACTGCTTACGCGGCCCGGAAATTACCTTCGTATTCCGGGAAATTACGCTCGTATTTAATTACGTAGTCGTAAAAGCTTTTAGAAAAGCTATTATTTTATATATAATTACCGAAGAGCTCTTCTAGCTCTTTAAGTAAGCAAGCAAAGCAATTCTCTCACTTTGATCACGTGTCCTCACCTACTGCGCTTCCTCATTCGGATTGGCTCGCCTATTCTCATAAAACGTAATATAATCAATGAGTTTATTAATCGACTAGTAATTATATTACTTATTACCGATACTCATATAAGAGCTATAATATTAGTCGATTTCTTAGTGGTTTATTAAGTAATAATAGTAAGTTATTCTAATAATACATCTGCAAAAAAATCGAGAAGCGGACGTCCGCTAACGGCGCCAAAAGCGCCAGAATGGCGCTTTTAGAGCTAAAGTTACATGTCGAAAATCTTAAGAATAGTTTCTTATTATAATAAATTAAAAGCGCGCCGAAAGCGCCGAAAGCGCCGAAATAGACTAGCGTAGTATAGCCCCATTTTTAAAAGTAGGGTTATATTATTTATTTTATTTAATATATGAATAAAATATATAAAAGTATTAATAATATTAATAATATACTAATAATATTAATAATATATTAATAACAATTATAATATAATAATAAATATGCCTCTTATAACGCCCGATTAGGGCTAGGGCCGGCTAGCGTGCGCATATAATTTACCCGAAACGAACGATTTTCTTATTATAATTTTTTTAACGTAAATATTTATAACGTAAAAGCTTTAGCGAAATTAGTTTTTAGGACGTGCTCGACGAAATATAAGCGAAACTTAAAATTAATATTAATTTAACCGGATTTAATTAATTAAAAAAACACCAAAATATATTCTTTTTTAAATTATAATATTTTAACGTTTAAATTATATTTATAAAAATTACTTAATTAAGCTTAGCGTTTATTAAAATAAACTAGCGCTTTTAATATTATCGACCGATTAAAATTTAAAAAGGCGGCTTTTTAGCGAAAATAGCGAAAATAGCGGATTCGATTTCTGGGCGTCCGCGAAATTTTTTGCAGATGTACTCTAATCTAATATAAGGTCCAATAATAGAGTGCTACCACAGTTATAATTCAAACTAATCTCTAAGGAATCTAAACTAAAAGCTAGTTATAATATATATATAACCTCTGAATCGCGTAGTTAGCCAGCTACCCGTGCTAAGCCCGTCTTAGCATTAAATTACCTTCGTATAATTATTTTACTCTTAATATTACTTCCTCCGTTAGGCCCTGGCCCTTTAAGGACCTTATAATTTTCTAGTTATACAAATCTAGCTTATTCACTTATACCTAGATTACGAGGCTGCTATAAATTCAAAAAATCCTTTTATAAGAGAAACGAAAAGTATATATATTAGTATTTTATCCGTATCGCTTCCGTACTACCTTTATATTACTTCCGTGCTTATATAACTAGCTTTAAGGCTCCGTATCTTCGTCTTCAAGGCTCCGTATCTTCGCCCGTAACTCCTTTGTCTATTCTTATATTTTAGCGCAGCTTTACCTCCTTCCTTTACAGTAGTTTCCCGACCAGCCGTTTTAATTAAGTAAGTTAATTAAAACAAAAATTCCGTAAAATCAAAGGTATTTCTCGATTCGTATCCGAAAGCAATCCGGCTTTCCGTCGTTTTTATTCTAAAAGTATTCCGACTTCCTTTCGACTTCCTTCTGTTTCTCGTTTAGCCTTTTTTATATTATTAATAAATTATTAAAGCGTTTTAAAGTAATAATATCTTCGTATTTCTAAGTAAGAGACTCGACTTTAAGTCGCTTATAACTTATAGTTTTACGTGAATAAAACGCTTAATCGACTACTAGACCTTCGCATGCTACAGACGTATATAATCACCAGCTTTTAGCTCAGACGGAGTATCCTCGGGGTTTAAACGAAGTCAAATCGACGCTCTAATAGAATTAATTATCTTAATTCTCTCGCTTTATATTTGTATAATAATTCGCAAAATGCTTCTTTCTTTCACAGCCGTAATACGTAGCCTTAAGGCAACGGCTTAAAAAATAGTCCTTACTTCCGTGAAATCGATACTTCTCTGCTATTTCCTTCGGTATACCTTCGGAGCTGTAACGTATGCCTGTCGGGCTCGATTCCGTATATATAGCTTCCGCCGATTCTATTCTATAAGCTAGCCGTAATACGTCTTCTCGTGTAATAAGAGGGTTCCTTATAAATAAAAGCTATTTCTGTAATTTTAGTCGTAACTTCGCAAATAAGGTATTCGCACGTTACCGGTTGTTCGTATAGCCTAAAACCTCTTCTAGCGTGTTAAGCTTCTTTAAAAAGTCGTCCGTAAGCTCTCCGTCCTCTTATTAAATTACTTCGTACCTCTTAGCAGCGTCGAATCGGCGAGTAATCGGGTCTTATATTATATTTATTAATTAAATCTTAAATTCCTTTTACGTCCTCTCCCCCGAGCTCCTTTCGTACGCAATCTAGCGTCCTTCTAGCTTCTCTCCGAAACTTAGCACGTAATATATAATCTTATCTTCGTCCGTAAAGAAGTATTATCTCCGGCTTATTGTAACTCTATAAGATTAAATTACTTCCGTTAAGCTATTAAATCTCTTCCGTGTGAGAATAGGCGAGCCAATCAGAATAAGGAAGCGCAGTAGGTGAGGACACGTGATCAAAGTGAGAGAATTACTTGCTTACTTAAAGAGCTAAAAGAGCACTTCGGTAATTATATACAAAATAATAGCTTTTTTAAAAGCTTTTACGATTACGTAACTGATTACGTAACTTATACGAGCTACGTAATTAAATATAAGCGTAATTTCCCGGAATACGAAGGTAATTTCCGGGCCGCGTAAGCAGTAGAAACTCCTTCGGCTATTCTAAGGTAGAATCGGCACGAGTTACCGAAGTCAAATCCAATAATCTCTTAATAGTATTAAAAATAAAAATAAAAATATTAAAAGTATATTAAAAAAATAAAAATATATAAATATATAAAGTTAAAAGCGGATAAACTTACTAAGTATTATAAGTAATGCGGAACATGTGTTTCAGTACTTTAATCAGTGTGAGTATACTTATATAAGTTTATTATATATAAAGTTATTACTTTAGAAATTAAATATAAAGCCGTGGCGCATATGCGTAAAGTCGTTTAATATTTACGTAAAGCATTTCGTAAGGCTCTTATTTAGAGCATTTTACTTATATGTTTTAAAGTTAATTAGGTTTTATTTAATTAAGTTCGCACGTTTAAAGCTCATATCCTTAAAGTAATAGAAAATAGCCTTTAATATATATATATAAAAGTTTCTTAAAAATATATTAATGTCGTATAGGCATGGGCAGCTGCTCTCTTGGCATTGCACGTGACCTAATTAGGTTCTGCTATTGTAGACCGCCTTCAGGAGAATAACTGTTTTCTTTTAATTCTTAAAGCTTTTAAAATAATATTTTAATCACTTTAATTTAATTATAATTACTTATAGCGCTTTAATCCACTTTTATATTATAGTTATAAGCCCCGTTAATAAAGCTATTAAGTTAATATTCTTCTTTTTATATATTATTAATTTAAGTAAAGCTTATAAGGCAAGTTTATAAAAGGAGAGCATTTATTATACGTTATAGAGTTTTCCACTTTATTATAAAGTATAATTTATACCGCTGTTTTTCCACTAACTCTTCGATTCCACTTTGGACAAGTATAAAAGCCGAGTAATTAAATTCAATACTTTTCCAGTCTTTCCTCCTTTATCGAATACTCGGAGCTTACGAGAGGAATTCCTTCGCTATAATAAACTTAACTTTAGCTTCTTTTTTAAATAATCGAACTCCTCTTAATTATAATAAGCGCACTTAAACTCCTTAATATTAAGCGTTTAAATCCTTTTATATCTTTTATAAAATATAAAATTTAATAAACCGTACGTTATTAATTATTCTTAATCTTTTCGACGCCGAACTAAAACCCTTATTATTAAATAATTTAAAAATATAATAAAATAAAAAAGCTATTAAGTATAACTTCCAGGCTTAAGTAAAATAAGATAAAGATACTCGCGACTTTATAAAAAAAGGCCTTAAGCCGAGCGTATTACCACCGGTAAAGGCTATAATTAAGAATATAACTTTAATATATATTACTCTTATAAAAGAACACGTAAGAAAGCTCGTATAATAAACGGAAAAAGCTCGAGCTTATAAAGTAGCTTATAAGTAAATTTAAAAGATAATTAATCCCTTTATTTATTAAGGAGCAGTTAAGGAATGCGAGAACGAATAAACTCGTATGAAAAAAGAGTAATTAACCGAGATAATAAATAAAGACTCTTAATTAAAGTTATAGATTCTTTAGTTACTCCTCCGAATCCTTAAAAAAGATTACGCTCTTTCAAAAATAAGTATTTGTACGTTAATATAATTTATTTATAAAAAGAAGCTCGCTATTATTAAAGCAAGGCGAATTAATCTTAAAGAGTAACTTTAAAAATAAAAAGCGGCTTATTAAAATACTCTTTTATACGACTTACCGGACGTTAAAAAACCGCTAGTAATACTTGACTTTATTAAGGCGGTATAAGAGAAGCTCGCACCGGAATAAGCGCGCGAACGGCACTCTAAATTATTAAAAAATAATACTCTTAGAATAATAAACTAGTACTTGTTATTTAATTACGTTAATTAATTATTTACTCTTAATAAGGAATTACTTATAGCTTTTAAATAATAAAAGATAATAAGCTTATATATTACTTTTAAAAGAAGATTAAATACTTTTATAACCTTATCGGTTTAACGAAACTAGTCGCCAAACACGTAAGTAAATACCTGCCCGTATAAACATCGCTTTTACCGTTATAAGGCTATTAATTATTATAGACTTCGGTATTACTACGACGGCTCGACGGCGAGCAACCTTAGGAACTTATTATTAATAAAAGAAATTAAAAAGACTCGACTCCGACTAAAAAACGACTTCCTTAACTTCCGCCGAGAAATTATTAAATTTAATAAGAATATATTATTAATAACGTAATTAGCTTCCGGACTACTTTCCGGTAATTCTTTTTCTACTTAGGCATTAATAGCTCTTATAATTCTAAAGCCAGCTACTTTAACAAAAGCAAAATACTCTAAAAACGTTTAAGCTTGCCTTATAAGCCCCGAATTTCTTAATAAAGCTCTCGCTGCTATAAGAGTATACGTTATTATAAATATGAATCGTTATCCGCTCGTAAAAAATACTTTATTTAATAATAGAGCTATTACTTATTTAATAAATTCAGAAGCTCTTCTCGTCTTCGGAAGCTTTATTAAATCTACTACGGATAATAGCATTAAGGCCGGAACGTTAAGCTTAATAATTAAGGGCCGCGGTACCTAAGTCTTTAAAAGTGCTTTTCACGGCTTTAACGGACCGAATATAAGCGATTTAACCCTCTCGAACGTCACTATTATTAAAAGCTTTAATATTAATATTATTTCAGAAGCTCGCTTTTTATAAATAAGAGTTTAATATAATAATTTAAATTATATTTTACGCACGGGAATAACTAGAGATAATTTAATTTTAAAATAATTATAGCGATAATTTAACTTAACTTTTTTTAAATATAAGCCTTTTAACTATTCTTCGGTTTTTTTAATTACTCGCCGTATTTTGACTCGCTTAAATTATAGCTTTTTGTAAGGTTCAAATGATAGGGAATTACTATTCAAAACGTTCAAGGTATGTTAATTGTAATTCAGACTGATCTCTAGCCTTTTAAATCCTTTTTACTCTCCTCCGAAGTAAATAAATAAAGATATTAATACGTGATCCGTGCCAAGCCTGCAAACCTTCCGTATAACCCCCGACTCTCCTTATATTAGATTCCACTCCTAATATTACCCCTTCTCTTAGAATCTTATCCCTAAGATACGAGGTGATATAGCGGTAATTATAATGTAGCGGACGTAAATCGAAATACATACGGACCCAAGTCGGACTCGATTCCTTAGAATAAGAATAATCTACTCGTAGAGTAAATAATAATATTACGGACTTAAATCGGAATATAAACGGGTCTAGATCAGTAGTAGTTCGCGTAATTAGGCGGTGTAGCGAGTTCTGCTATAAGTTATTTATATTTTAGCCCTTAAATAAATCTAATCTTTAATTAATATTATTATCTTCCCCTCCGATTTGGTTTCGCTATCCCTCCGTCTCCCTCCCGTCATACTATATCATACTATACCAGACTATATATCCGACTTGCCTTCGTCATAGCTTCGATTTGCTGCCGCTGCGCCCGCCACCTCGCCAATAGCGTAATAAATCACGTCTATGCCTTTTCGAAGGCCAACAGCACCAAGTATAATCGCTGCCGCGATTAGAAGTCCCGGTGTGTCGCCGTAAGTACTCCGATATCCCTTCGTTATTAATAAATATTAGAGCATCCGTATTAACTCCGATAGCTCCCCGAGGAGGCATACGACCTTGCCCTAGAGCTACTTGCGGCTTAAGATGACTTCGCTTCCGGTTTTGCTTCGGCCGACGAGGTTCGGGACCTAGCTATTGCCGTAGTAGCCGCGGTGGACCGATCTGCTCGGGCCGCCCGGTTTACTGGCGGTAACGCCTTGTTTCCCTTCCGTCCCGCTTCCGCCACCCCCCGTCCTGCCGCCGCTGCTGCTGCTGCTCTTGCCGCTGCTGCTATTACTAATACCTTCCTTCGCCAGCTTCTCGCTACGCAGAACAAGACCAACGCTCTCCTTCGAGAGTTATTACGTCGTATTCCTGTAAGTATTAATATGCCTTCGTATTTCCTCCGTACTGACTTCGATAGGCCCCCGAGGGCGAAGTTAAGGAAGAGAAGGATAAGGATGAAGATGAAGATAAAGACGAGGATATAAAGGAAGATCTTCGGGCCCGCCGTCTCCGCTCTTCTAGCGGCAGCCTCGAGCTGTAGATAGCGCCTTCGGGCTTTTTATTATATTGCGGTTTATACCTTTGGGCTTCTTTCGTTTTGCCTCCGGCGCCTTTCGGGGTTTAAATAAAGACTTCTGCTCTTAATCCTTTCATTTTCGTAACTTCTATTATAATTCCGATTTCCTTTCTCTTAATATATCCCTTAAGTATTCTTATAACGCATCCTTAGCGTGTGCAAAATAACTTATAAGCTCCCAAGTATCATCTATAATAAAATAACCCTTCTAACGAACTAAATATAAGCGACCTCGCTTCGTATCCTTATGAGCTTAAATAGACTTAACCTCGAACTCTTCTTGCTCTTGAACTTGAATTGCCTCCGGTCTGGCTTCGACTCCCTTTCGTCCTTGCTACGGTTCTAAAAGTAATACATAAAAAGTATCGTGAATACGATAAGTCGGGAGCAGTTCGAGCTGATATACTTGACTATAATTATAAATAACTCTTTTGATTTTAAAAAGCCTTAGAAATTTATTAGTAAGCTTCCGAGAAGGCTTTAACTGTCGAAGGTGCTTCGTAGCTAATAAAACCATATCTCCGACTTAAAACTTAGTCTTTTTGTATTTAGTATCGTAGAACTTCTTATAAGATTCAGAAGCAATTCGAAGCTTCTCCGCAAGTACTTCTCTTTCCTGCTATAAAAGTCTCACTCTCTCAACTACAGCAAGTGCCCTTCCTTCTTGGACGTCGTCCTCGACGTTCGAACCAAGCTCCGGGTTAAACCCGTATAACATCCGAAAAGGTGTCGAACTAGTAAATGCATGCACCGAATTATTATATATGAATTCCGCTAAGGCTAGCTTAAAAGCCTAATCATCTTAGCGGTAATCATAATATATTTTCAAATAAAATTCTAAGACTTAGTTTTGCCGTTCGGTTTGCCTATTAGTTTGCGGATGAAATGCGGTATTAAGTCGGCGTCGAACCTAAAAGTAGAATATTACTAAAGACTAGAACTTGCTTATAAAAATAGAGCTTCTATTAATAATAATACCCTTAAGGCATTTAAAGTCCTTATATATATATTATATAAAAAACTCGGCTAACTCGGGTGCAGTAATCGTCTTCGTCACGGGGATATACCGAACTAACTTCGTAAATCGATCGACGATTACGAGAATAAAATCGTATACTCGACTTATTCTTTTACTTAGCGGTAAGTCTGTAATAAAATCTATAATTATCTCTTCCTAAGGTTTTAAAGGAATAAGAAACGGGGCTAACTCGCCGTAAGGTCGGTGCTTTCTTAGTTTCCCTCTTTAATATTTTGCGCAAGTACTCATATACTTCTTAACGTTTGTACGTAATCCTTGCCAAAAGTATTTCCTCGAAAGCAATTCGAAGGTTCTTCGGAACCCGAAGTATCCTACTACGGCATTATCGTGATTAATACTTAAGATCTCATTCTGAAGTGACTTCTCGAGTGGCACATAAGTCCTGCCACGATATCGTAATAGTCCATCTTCGCACATTTTCCAGTATCCTTCGGACCCAGCTCGACGTCCCCTCGGAATCGATTCGTACGTCTTATTTATTACAAAAGAATCTGCCTTCTGTAAATTAAGGATTATGCTTTAAATCGGTTCCGAAGGTTCGCTGCCTGCTGTTTCGGTTTATAATAGTATAACTGCTACTCGCCGTAATATATACTATTTGCAACCAGTAATACCAGTAATAAACCCGTCGGGAGTCCCTCGTACCCCTTCCGATTGCTCTTCGCTGCCCCATAAATCCTTCATAAACGATCCTTAATCTGGCTCCGATAACTCATCGGTACGGGGTTATCTAAGTCCCGACTTTAGAAATGCTATTAATAAAGGCCTTCTCTTCTACAATATCGCAGCTAAGCGTAGCTTCCGATGCAACGTCGGTAACTACTCTTCTTCTTCGTTTTCACTCCGACTAAGTTCCGAGTCTCTGAAGTCAGGTCTTCGCGAAGGCTTATCAGCAGGATTTGTAGCCTCAGTCCGATATTTAATAACAAAATCGAATTCAGCTAGTTCATCGGCCTATCTCGCTTGCCGTCCGGTAAGCTTCCGTTTCGTTATAAAGTATTTGAGATTATAATAATCTATTCGGACCGTAATAATATTAAAAGCGCCTCGGAAGTATTAACTCCATTACTTAAATGCATGCACTATTACTATTAGCTCCCCGTCATAAACTTCATATCGTTGCTCAGTAAGAGAGAGCTTCTTCGAGTAGAATGCGATAAGATGCCATCGAGCCTCCGTACCGCTGCCGAATAATTAAGATAAGATTCCACTAATAACGAATTTCGAAGTATCTGTTTCTACCCGAATCTTTAGTTAAGGGTCGAAATAGCAAAGGATCGGAGCTTAAGAGAATCTCTCTCGTAAGATTAAGAACGCTGTAATAGCTGCGCGAGGGAATCGAAATAGCTCCGTCTTCCTTCCTCTTTATATTCCTTTTAATAAATTAATAATAAGTTAAGTAACTTTTGCATAACTACGGATAAAACGGCAGTAAAAGTTAATAAACCTTAAAAATACTTATATATCTCGCCACGACTTAAGTAAAAGCCACTTCTGGATACTCTCGACTCGGGAGGAGTCCATTCGGATACCTGTCGGGCCTACTACGAACCCTAAAAACTCTACAGTATCAGTATCGAATGCGCATTTCTTAAAGTTAGCGTAGAGTTTATAAGTGCGAAGCCTTTCGAGGACCTCCCGAACAGCTTCCGTATAATCTTCGATGCTCTCAGAGAAGATAAGGATATCGTTTAAGTAGACTACATAAGTGACGTCTATTAGCTTAATTAAGGCTTGGTTAATATAAGCTTAAAATGTCGCTGGAGTATTCGAGAGTCCAAAAGAAAGCACGCAATACTTAAAGTATCCGTATCGGGTCCGAAATACCGTCTTCTATTCGTCGCCTTGCTTGATTCGGAGCCGGTGATACGCATCCTTTAGGTTTAGCTTTATAAATACTTTAGCGCGTCTTAACCGATCGAGGGTTTCACTAATTAAAAGTAAAAGGGTCCGATTCTTCACCGTAACAACATTAAGTCCTCTATAATCGACACATAATCGCAGTCCTCCGCCTTTCTTAGGCACAAACAGAATAAACGCTCCTGCAAGGCTAATAGACCTTCGGATCCAACCCTTTTTTAAACTCGCTTCGAGGTATTCTCGGAGCACTATCAGCTCTGATTCGGAGAGTAAGTAAACAAGTCCCTATAATGGTTCCTTGCCAGGTTCGAGGTCGATTCGATGCTCTATCGGATAGTATTTAAGTAGCGTTCTAGCACCTGTTTCGCTGAAGATCTCCTGGTAATCGATATATTTCGGAGGCAACTCGGCACCTTCGATAATCTTAGCGTTAAGTACGACGTAATATACTTGATCCTTCCGAGTTTTCTTCGCAAATTTCCTAGCAGAAATAACGTTAACTTGATTCCTTTCGAAAGGAAACCGCCAGGTCTTCGATCGAAAGCTAATAGTAAGGTCAATTTCCTTAAGCTAAGGAAATCCTAAGATAAAAGTAACTCCTGGAATCTCGAAGTCGCAGGCGATATACGACTGCCGATATCCTTTCGTAATGCCTTCGCTGTCAGTGATATGCAATTATAAGGAATGAGTTCCGTAAGTAATAACTTCTCTTCTTTTAATTATAGCTAAATCAATTTAGTTAGTTACAGGCTTCCATTCGCATTCGATTGCAAGCGCCTGAGAAATACAGTTGCTTTCAGTACCGCTGTCGAGAAGTGCTCGTTCGATCCGCACTCTTCCGTCTTGAGTCCGAATCTCTACCGGTATTATAATCCTCTGCCGTTCCTCTTCCTCGCCCGATCTTATTAGCAGTAAAGAGATTAAGATCGGGCTAGTCCGTTTCCCGTTTATTATAACTCCGTGCAATCTAAAGAAACATATCCTTTCTTTTAATAATTATAATACGTAACCTCCGGGCATTTTGCTACTAAATAGCCTAGCTTTTTGCAGCGGAAGCATTCCTTGCTACTCGATTCTTCTGCTCCCGACCTAGCACCGATAAGGGTCCGATTCGTATTACTAAACTCGTCTCGCCTTCGGTTTGAGTTTGAAAAAGAAATATAAGATAATTTATCACTACGAGGACGATCGTTGTCCTTCTTCGGAGCCTTGTCGGTATCCTTCCGGGGTCTGTTCTAATCATTTACCTTGTTAGCATTCTCAATGCGACGAGCTAGAGATACCAGCTCTTCGTAAGTTCTAGTGATTCTAGTAGTGCTGAGTTTAGTGATTTCTCTCCTTAACTCAGGCTTCAGTTTAGCGTAAAGAGTCCGTCGTCTCGTCGTATCGTCTCTAATCTTCAACTATTGCTCTAAGCCATTAAGGAAGGATACGAAATCATCCACCGACTCGTTCTCGCGCTGTTAAGCGTTCTCATACCGATTAAGTACCGCAAGCTCTCGATTTCCAGGGTCCATAATTAAATCTAGCATCCACTACTTAAACCCTTCCTAAGTGAATGAGTTTGTCCCAGCCCTCGATTCGAACCCGGTCCACTTCCGTTCTACCTTCTCGTCGAAAGCAAGAACGCACTCGTTGATCTTATCTTCATTCGTAGTATATATTATCCTTTTATCTTGACGGAACCTCCGCTCAGCACCTCAGATAAAAGACTAAGCCTCTTCAGCGCTCTTGCCCTTATATATCGGAAGCTCTCGCATCTTTGGGATTCGTCGATGCGATATCGGGCGCATATCGAAGTCATTTCGAGGAAGTCCCGTGGGTTCGTCACGATAGCGGTCCCCGGCCGTGTTCGCGCGTCGACGCTTTCCTCCATCTATATATTCTCTGCTTTCCTCCTCTTCTTATTCTCTTCGCAGTATATCCGCCAATTCTCTCTCCAAATCCTCTCGCTCTCGCATTACCTCCTCCAGCTCTTCGATTCGGTTCCGAACTGCCTTCTCCTCCTTCTTCCTCTTAATCTATATTTAAATCTCTAGAATTCGTCGTCGCTTAGCCTCGATAGCTGCTTCGGCATCCGAGCCCCCTTCGTCGTCATCCGTGAGATCTTCTAAACCTCCGTCAGAGCGCTGGAACTGTTCGCTGCGCGTGAGCGAACCATCTTCAGGGTCATTTCAAAGGGTGTTCGATGGTTGATCGATGGAGTGAGGTAAGGGTGATCGTAGTGTCTCTTTTGCCGCTGAAGCTGTCTTCTTCTTGTTTCCAGCTATCGTAATTGTTTCGTGAAGGCTTCGAATAAGTAACGAACTATCTCCGTGTAGATAAAAAGATTAGAATATAAGGTTCAAATAATAGGGAATTATTATTTAAAACGTTCAAAGTATATTAATTATAATTTAGACTAATTTCTAGCCTTCTAAATCCTCTTTATTCCCCTCCGAAGTAAATAAATAAAGATATTAACACGTGATCCGTGCTAAGCCTGCAAACCTTCCGTATAACCCCCGACCCTCCTCATACTAGATTCTACTCCTGATACTTTTTAATATTTTTAACGCTAAAGAAGAGTATCCGCCAAAGCTTTTAATCGAGTAGATAATATTTAAAACTACGAGTTAATAAAGCCCACTTATAGTATCTGCGCGTAAGTCACTTAAGAAAAGA
The DNA here is from genome assembly GCA_020746875.1 of Rhexocercosporidium sp. MPI-PUGE-AT-0058. Lineage (NCBI taxonomy): Eukaryota > Fungi > Ascomycota > Leotiomycetes > Helotiales > Rhexocercosporidium > Rhexocercosporidium sp. MPI-PUGE-AT-0058. Next base: position 63,644 of record JAGTJL010000040.1, on the reverse strand, counting down.
AGCTTTAGAAAATTTAATAAAAAATGCGCGTAACGTCGAAATTCAAGGCTTAACTTAATTAAAATACGAGTATTATACGGTAGCTATAATATAATAAATAATAAGTCGTCGTTAATTAAAGAGAGCAATTACCCGTTCTTTTTACCGCATTTCTTAAGATTTATTTAATTTTTTAATAAGATTTAATAAAAATAATTAGTTTTTATTAATTAAAAATAAATATAATAAGAAATTCTACAGGCGGCTTTTGAAAATCAAAGGATTAATCGCCGTTTTAAATATTCTTAAACCGTTTAAGGCGTGGATAAAACGCTAATTCAAGCTTTTAGTTTACAAAATACGCTAAGATAACGATACTTTAATTATAAGGATTAATAAATTAATTAAGTATAAAAAGTAATATAAAGAAAATAATATTAATATTAAATCTACTCCCTTATATATATATTAACTTAATAAAAGAGCTGAGCGCGTAGGCAAAGAAATAATTAATAAATTAATTAAAATGCGCTTCTCCGCTAATTTACCTCGGGCGCTTTAGACGGAATTAATAATAGCGGCAATTATTCTTTATAATATAAGTTTATTTACTCGTAAAGGTTTTAAAAATCTTAATAAAGTGTTTTAAGCTTAATTTAAGTAATATTTTCGGTATTACGACCTTGAGCTCACGCTGAAGCTAATAACCGATTTACGGCCTAATTAAAGCAACTTATATGCGTACGACTGTAGAGCTTATTTTATAGTTAAAGACCGAAAAGCTCTCCGCTAAAAAAAAGCTTTTAAAGTCAACTTATAAGCGTACCTTAATTACTTAGTTAAATACGTCTTATTTAATATTTATAAGATTTAAGTGCCTTAATTATAATATATAATAGTGACTCGAAATATTACTTTTAACGAAACCCTCTTTTATTTAAGCTCTTTAAATATAAAGAAAGCGGTCGGCTAGTCGCGCTTAATATTAAAAAATCTTACGAAAATATTAAAAGAAGAAAAAAGAAATTAAAACGTTAGTTTTATTATAATTAACCGATTATATTGGATTTCACTTCGGTAACTCGTGCCGATTCTACCTTAGAATAGCCGAAGGAGTTTCCACTGCTCACGCGGCCCGGAAATTACCTTCGTATTCCGGGAAATTACGCTCGTATTCAATTACGTAACTCGTATAAGCTACGTAATCAGTTACGTAGTCGTAGAAGCTTTTAAAGAAGCTATTATTTTATATATAACTACCGAAGAGCTCTTCTAGCTCTTTAAGCATTTAAGCAAGCAAGCAATTCTCTCTCTTTGATCACGTGTCCTCACCTACTGCGCTTCCTCATTCCTGATTTGCTCGCCTATTCTCACAGATTAAGCGCATTTAATATATTAAAATTAAAAACATTATTTATTACTTTAAACAGAGAATAACTAAGCGAAGCAATAAGCGCTATGAAAGTCGACGAGCTTATAAGCTCGGGGGTATTAAAACTTTTAATTAAGCTTTCAAGCTCGAGAGTAGAGCTATTTACTCCTCTTTTAGCTAAGTTAATAAAAGTAAATACGCTACTTTTAATTAATTTAATAGCTCTTGACTTTATTTAATCGCTTATTAATAAAAACTTAAGAGTAATTTAGCTAAGAAAAAGTATTAAACTTCTTATTCACGAGCACTTTAATTAAGTCTTAAAACGAGCCGATACTTTAAGATAATTAGCGTCTAAAAGCGCAACTAAAAGAAATATCTTACGTAATATATTAAACTTTTAGAGTAATATAAGCCTTAAGCGAAAGTCGATATTATAAATTATAATTTACTTTAAAAGGCTATATAACTAAAAGCGCGGTTTTAAGCGTCAGGGAGCACTTAAAGAAAGTATCGGCCTTAAGTAATTAAAAGCTTTGCCTTAGGTAATTAAATATAAAAAGTATCCGTAATTATTAAAATTAAAAGAAGATAAAGAGTTAGGTTTACGCTTATTACTCCCGGCTTTAATTAAATTAAATTCCGGCTTACTTAAACTTCTTAAAAGAAAAAGAATAAAAGACCGAGTAATTAATAAAAGTCGAAAGACTCGAATTAATAATAAAATAACGAAACCGAATCGAAGCGTTTATATAACAATTATTAAAGAATTAATTATAAAATTATTATAATTATTAAGCAACTGCAAATACTTAAAGCATTTTCTAAGGACTTTCTGACTTAATTAAAAACTAATATAAAAAGACGGAAAAGACTTAAACGTAATTCACGTTATTATATTAACGTTTATATTTAAAAATATCGAAATTCGATAATTAATTAAATTCTTACGGATTTATTAATTATAAATGCCTAAGGACTTATTAAATTAAAAAGACCTTAGGGACTACTTATTAAAAGAGCACTTCCGAGCCGACGCTATTAAGGAAATTATTAACTTTAAGTCGCGCAATTATTAAAGAATCGTTAAATATACCTTTATTATTAAGTAATTAATTCCCTTAAAATAAGTATTTCACGCTAAAGTCGATTCGTTAGGATATTTAACCCGCTATCGCTCCCGAGTCGTTATAAGAGGAGACTTACAGCTTAAAACGTCAATTTTATTAATTTATATAACTACTTTAGCTACTCGCTTTTTTAAAATAATTATAACTATTATAATTCAATTTAATTTAAAAATAATTTAATTTAATATAGTAAATGCTTTTATTAACGCCAAACGAAGTAAAACAAATGCTCGCGTACGCTACTATTTACCGAACGGTTTTAAATAAGACGGAATAATAATAAAAGTTAATCGCGTACTTTACGGACTCAGGGACTCACCGGCGCTATAATACGGTAACTTCACTCATACTTTAATAACTTTAAGGTTAATCGCTTATAAAAAAGAGCCTTATATATTTATAAATAAATAACGTACGGTATTTGTGATATTTTATATCGACGATATTTAAGTGCTTTATTATACTTCGGCTTTCAAAGACGCCAAACTAATTATCGACGGCTTAAATATAATATATAAGCTTACTAAAGGAAAGCAAACGAAGTGGTTTTTAAGCGTTCGTATTATTTAAGATCGATTAGCGAAGACTATTTTTCTAGTATATAATACTTATATTTAAAAGGTTATTCTTCGATTTATATTAATAAATAGAAATTGCCTAAGTATACTATTACCTTAAGTTAAGCTATTAAAGAATTAAAAATAAACTATTATAATTTAAATTAAAGAATTTCAAGAAAAAGTTAAATTAATGCTTTATACTACAATTATATTACGCGTAAACGTCGCTTTTATTATTTTAAGGCTTTCTTATTTCTTAATTAATCCTTCCCGAGAGCATTTAATTATAATTAATTAAATAATTCGTTACTTTTTCAGCACTTGTTTTTTAGCGATTACTTATAATTATAAGCTACGCAACTCTTATCTTATAATAATATTAAATGCTTCTTTTATAAACGATATCGAGATAAGGCGATCTTTTAATAAATATATCTTTATATTTTTAAAAGTTTAATTTTTTTAAAGAATAACTTTATAAAATATAATTATTACGTTTATAATATAAGTAAAGCTTCTTAAAATTAAGCGCACCGGCAAAGAACTTATAGCACTTCAGCGATTCTTTTAAGAATTACGCCTTAATATAAGAATAGCTTAAATAATTTTTTATAATAATTAATAAATAATTCGATTAATCGTTAAGGAAAATTAGCGTATTTTTATTAAATTGCGCCACGTTAATATTCAGAATATATAATTACGCCAGGAGTTTTAGAAGAGCATTTTTATAATAGAATATCTTCTTATAAGTTATATGCCGACTGACGGACTTATTAAAAACCTTTCTCGGCAGAAATTTAAAGTATTTATTACTTTTATTAACTTCATAAATGTTCGTGCTTAACTAAAGTAATTCTTTTAAGAAACTCGCTTTAAAGTAATCTTTTATATATATTCTTTACTTTTTATTTATTCTTAAAATAATTATATAATAAGCTTATTTTTTAATTAAAGAGCTTTATTTATATTATTATATATTCCTTTATAAAATTCTTTTTTATAAATTTCTATTTATAATTTTATTTTATTAAAGATTAATTAAGCTCGAGGGTATAAATCATTGTATTTTAAAGAGTTAATTACTCTTAACGATTCTTTAATTCAAAGGCAAACGTAAGCTTTAGTTTTTAAAATATAAGAGGATATTTAAAAAGTAAGAGGTTCTTAAGCTTTAAAAAATAAAAGAGTAACTTATTTATTAAAAAGAAGAAGGCTTAAAACCTTCCGAATTAGCTCGCTTAAAGTATTAATTATTATATTAATTAACTTTTTAACGTAAGTAGCTTAAGCTTCTTGCTTAAGAATAAGAATAACTCCACGAGTAAATATAACCTAAAAAGGCAGAACGCTAAGATTTAAGCCATAAGCGCGAGCAGCTCCGGTAATAGCCTCGGCAGTAGCAGTTTTAGCAATAGTAATAATAATAAGATAATTAATTATTCTCTTATTACTCTTTTTAACGAAAAGAGCACCTGTAGCGGCAGTAATCTTCTTTTTAATAATATAAGTATAAGTTATAAAAGCAGCTAAAAGCTCTTTTTTTTCTTTTAAGAAATTAATTAAATTAATTTAATTTTTTAAAAATAAAACGAATAACTTACCGTTTTTCTTATTATTATTATTTCTATTATTACTTCCGAATTTATTAGCAGCTCTTAAAGCAATTTTATTACTAAAACTAATAATAGCGCTAGTAATAATAACTCTATTAATATTACTATTCTTAAAAGCGGCACGGACCGGGATTCTTAATTATTTTAACTCTTAAAAAAATCAATAATAAATCAAAAAGCGAGAAAGAAATAATTAAATCGATTTATTTTTTTATTAACTTTATTTTTTAACGTATTATAATATATAAGGAAAAGAGCTTAAGTAATAGCGGGAGTAATTACGTATTTATAGCCGGACGAGTAAGTAAAGCAGCGAGCACTTTTATTAACGGTATTATAATATTAACCGCTACTTTTCATTTAAAAAGCGTTATTAATATAATTTAAATAAATTATTATATAAGCACTTATTAGCTGCTTTAAAGCCCGGAGAGCAATAGCGATACGGCGAGGAGCGGGGGCGGGGACAGAAGCAGCCGAAAGTCTTGTCTTAACGACGACCTTCTTTTTGCTATTTATAATAATTCTGACTTATTATAAGTTAATAATTATTCTTTAATTAAGTAATTTTTAATTAACTAATCTTCGATTAATTAATTTTAATTAATCGATCTTCAATTAATAAATCGAAATTAATAAATCGAAAATCGAGCTACTTACCTTACTTTGGCGAGCAAATCGTCGCTCTTTTATAACGATTCTGGCGGAGCGCTTAGAAACATCTATAGTATTAAAGGGAGCAGTTGATTAATTAATTAATTAATAGATTAATTAAGTAGTAAATCGAGAGCAGTCGATCTGTATATTATCGAGTATTTATAAGTTTAAGTTTAATGAAAAAATCGTTAGTTTATATAGTCAGGTTATTTATTTAATTACTATATATAAGTAAATTTATTTACTTAATTCTTTTTTATTATTTACTCTCGCTTAATACAGCTAATTATAATAATAATAGCTTATTATTATTAATTGCTTAAGGGGTGTGTCGTATAAGCACGGGCAGTTATTCTCTTAGTATTATACGTAACCTAATTAAGTTCTGCTACTGTAAACCGCTTTTAGGAAAATAACTGTTTTCTCTTAATTCTTAAAGCTTTTAAAATAACATTTTAATTATTTTAATTCAACTATAACTGCTCACAGCGCTTTAATCCACTTCTACACTACAATTAAACTATTATAATAATACGTTTATACGTCTCTTTATAATATTATTGAAAAGGCTTTCGCATAATCGTCTCTGCTTAAAGTCGGCTCTTATATAATAATCGTAAAAGATATTAAGTTTAAGACTAAATATATCGCTAATACCGGCATATTTGTCTTTTATACGATATATCTTCTCTAATTATATTAGCTTTTGTCTGAGTCTTTTACATTCTTATATAAGTAGTAGTAACGGTAGCTTATTGTAGTAATCGTTAGCTTATTATCGTTACTATAGGTTCATCAGTAAAAAATTTCGTAGACGCCCAGAATCGAATCCGCTATTTTCGCTATTTTCGTTAAAAAGCCGCTTTTAACGCTTAAAACCGCCTTTTTAATTTTTAATCGGTCGTTAATATTAAAAGTATTAATTTATTTTAATAAATGCTAAGCTTAATTAAGTAATTTTTATAAATATAATTTAAACGCTAAAATATTATAATTTTAAAAAGAATATATTTTAGCGTTTTTTATTAACTAAATCCGGTTAAATTAGCGTTAATTTTAAGTTTCGCTTATATTTCGTCGAACACGTCCTAAAAACTAGTCTCGCTAAAGCTCTTACGTTATAAATATCTACGCTAAAAACATTATAATAAGAAAATCGTTCGTTTCGGGTAAATTATATGCGCACGCTAGCCGGCCTTAGCCCTAATCGGGCGTTATAAGAGCTATATTAATAATATTATTAATATATTATTAATATTATTAATACTTTTACAAACCTTATTAATATAATAAATAAAATAAAATAATAAAGCCTTATTTTTAAAAGTAAGGTTATAATACGCTAGTCTATTTCGGCCTTTCGGCGCTTTTTACGCCTTCGGCGCGCTTTTAATTTACTATAATAAGAAACTGTCCTTAAAATTTTCGACATTAACTTTAGCTTTAAAAGCGCCAGAATAGCGCCTTTAGCGCAATTGGCGGACGTCCGCCTCTCGATTTTTTTGCAGATATTAAGGTATTATTATACTCTTTATTAAGTCGGTTCCGTAGTTACACGCACTTAAGGGGTAAAGTAAGTTGACTTTATATATTATGTCTTCAGTATTCGGTGCTGTTATTAATAAAATAGTTCCTTTTAATAGGTACGTGTATTTAAATACTTTAGTTAACCGGCATGAGGCTAAAGGCGTTAATTCCTTAAAAGTATTATAATTTATTATTTTAATATTAGATTTAAAAGTCGCAGACATAGTGTTTCCTAATATAAAGATTATAGATTTAGTATTTCTTAATATAAAGATCGAGCTTAATTTATCATTGCTTGTGCTGCTAGTAGTAAGCTATAATAAACCTTTAATAATTACGTAATTTATTTGCCTTTTCTTGATTATTACGTAGTATATTAGTCTACTTCTCTATATTATAGCTCTGCCTAATGTATTTCTTTTTAGCGATTTTTTAAGTAAATTAAGTTAATTATTATCTTTTTTCTTTTAAATAACTAAATAATATTTTTATCCTCTTATTCCGGTGGTTTTTTTAATTATTAATAAGTTTGAAGAGCATCGGTAAGTAGTTTTATAAAGCTAACGTTAATTTCACGTAATTATAATACTCGTACTATTATATTTAAGTTGCTTATCTTAACGTTCTTTTAATTACTTTTTTATTAATTTATAAAATCGTCGTAAAATTCGTATTATAAGTTATTCTATTAAAAGATTCTTTTTTTATATTATTTAATTTGTTTATAAAAGTCGACACAATTGCTTTTTAATTATTTGAAGTATAATAAGTTTCTATTACCTCGTCTTGCCGCGTATTTGAGTTTTTTTTTTTATTAACGACTGCTTTTAGTATTTACGTATTACTTTAATAATAGTTTGTTAAGAGGTCTATCGTATCTCGATAAGAGTCGGTCGAGTAGTACGCTATATAATAATTCCTTATCCTTAAAGCCGTCTAAGTTATAGTATAAGCGAGCTATATTTAAGTGATTTTACTTATTGTAAAGTATTTAAGGTTTAGTGTTTTGTAATTATGTAAGTATGGAAATCTTTTGAAGTATTATAGTAGGGTAAAGTAGGATATCGAAGTCGGATTTCGAAGAATAGTATATTTATGCGCGCGTCAGTCTCTTCGTAAGACTAAAAGTATAAGGAGTTATTTAATAAGTTATTTTTACTAGTTTTTTTTTTATATATTTAATTTAATTCTAAAAGCCTGCTAATACAGTCCCTCTCGGCAACCGCGTAAAGTAATAGGAATCGTTAGCTAAACCTGAGGTCGGTTTACTTTTACGAATTTAATTAATACAGTCCCTCTCGGTAACTGCGTTAAATTATCGTAATAATAAGTTAAAATACTACTCTTATAATATTCTTAATAACTCTTTCCTTTTGCTATCTTTGGCTAAACCGCGCGATTTAAGTGTTTTAATTTATAAGCTAATTAGTATTAATTGCACTTTATTGCTTATCCCTCTCGGTAATAAGTAATAATTAATTAATCTTAATAAGACTCGATTATATAATATAAAGCTTTAATTGTATTTTATATTTTTGTTCAAATTTAAAGAACTGTTACAGTCCGTGTATTTACTCAGTGTAAATACGGTGGGTTAAATTAATCTTAATAATTGAGAAGTAAGTATATTACGTATAATAGAATAAATAATAACTAATATAATTAAAATATTATTTTTAATTAAATATAAAGCTCTTATTTAATAGTAAACGTACTAGTCTTATATAAAACCTTCGTTCCCCTTACGACCGCTAAGACCGCTGGACCTCTAGCGGTCTATCGGTCTTAGCGGTCGTCACGTAAGAAGGTCGCGTAATTTAAGAGCTTATTTACCTTTTAGTCGTTTATTAATAAAAATATTTATATAATATATAACTTATAAAATCCTAAGTATTAAGGTCTTTTAAAAGAATACTTTTAAAAGCGATATTCTTTTAATATACTTTTCTTAAAACCCCTTCTCTCTTAAGCTTACGGTCTTAAGTATTACGCTATCCTAAGGTCTAATATTACGAGACGCGGGGCATTCGTAATACTATTCCCTTCTTAGCCTAGCGTAGTCCTCACGCTTAAATAGCTTAAGGAAATATTATATATATTTTATAGTTATCTTCTCTTTTTATTATAATTAAATAAATATATATTAAAGAAAAAAATACGGCACTTTTTAAAAGAAAAAGAAAATAATTTACTTTATTTTATAAAATCGAAAAGAACGGTTTCGAAATAATGCTTTATACGTTTTATACCTGAAATAATAAGACGTGCATAATATCCTCCGAGTCGAGTCGTTGCTTAGAATATATTAAAGTTAACAAGAAGTGCGATGTCGAAATGCTCTTAATCGAGAGCTAAAATGCTCTCGAAAAGGCAGAGGATAAGTTAAAAGTAAAAAAGCGTTTGACGCGCGAGGCAGAAAAGGCTGCGCGTAATAAGTTTTTACGGGCTTAAGAGGAGATGACCGCGGCCTTATAAAAGGCTATAAATCGCTTTAATTACTTAGCTTATTAATAAAAGTTTTTAAAAAAGCAAAAAGTAAAAATATTTTATTAAGGCCTTAAGAATATAAATAAATTAAAAGAAATAAAGGCATAAGAGACTACGGAAAAAAAGAGGCAGGAGGCCTCTGCTACTCGCCCGCTTACTCCGCCATTCGCCGTCGATTCCGCCGAATTCCCTTTAGTCGAGTAGGTTTTACTTAACTTCGCGGATTTAATCTTTTAAATAAATTTAAGTTTTGTAAATAAAACCTTTAGAGTTACTTAAAGTAATAAAAGTTAGACTTAGGTTTTTAAGTATTTTCGGATTATAAATACCCTTTTCATTTAATTAAGTATTTAATAACGTCGCGGAAATATTAATAATTTAAAATAATTTCGATATTATATTTAACGTTTAAACTCACCGGTTATACTTTTGTAATAAGGGCTAGTAATGCCCCTAGCAGTGCTAGTTTAAGGAGAGATATATAAAATACTAAGTGAATATTTATAGTTTTCGAGAGTATTAATTAATAATTAATTAATCCTTTAACTTTTACAATTTTAAATAATCCTAGCTTTTTATAATTTAATTTATTACTTAGTCGCTTAATCGTAATATTCTTTTTAAGTAAGTAAACCTTATCCCCCTTCTTTAGCGTTAGTTTTATACTACGCTTTTTATTATAATAAATAGCTAATCTTTATATAATAAATAAAATATCCGTTAATAATTTGTTATATAATTACTTAAACTTATCCTTTTATAATATGGCTTTATACGCAGTCCCTTAACCTGTAATCGGTGTATTATATGCCGTCGGGTTATACTTATAATTTATATAGAACGGCAATACTTTAATAGTCTTTTAATCTACGTTATTATATATAAATTAAGCGGTTAAGAGTAGTTAAACTCAGTCGTCTTATTTATAGTTTACGTAATATTAAAAATAAGTCTTTATTATTTAATTGATTCGTTTTATTTAGCCGTCGGTTTAAGAGTAGAATATTATTAATATTTTTTATTTTATTCTTAAGAATAATATTAATATTTTTTAAAATTTTAAGGTAAAGAGTTTATTTTTATTTAAGATAACCTCGTTTAGTATTCTATGATTTGCGAAAATCGTTTAGAGGAATACTTACGCTATTATTAGCGTATTTTGTGTGCTTAGTATTAGTATTATATACGCGTATTTTATTGTTTTATCTGTTATTACGTAAATTAAATCGTAAGTGATTCCGGTGATTAAATCCTTTAAAGGTAGTAGTTCGACTATAAAGTTTAAGGCGATTGACTTTTATAAGCGCGGCGGTGTCGTCGGCGACTTTATGAGTTTATACGGCGCATAATAGTTTGCTTTATTTTATATATATATATTATATAATAAAATTACGTCTTTAATTACTTTCCTTATTTTTAAGAAGTAATATTCCTTAAAAAGCCTTAATAATGTTTTAGCTATTCCTTAATATTTATAAGCCGGTAGCTTATATTATTCTTTAACAAAGTCTACCTTATTCCTTATTAAGACATAAATTCGTTCTTAATATAAAAGAGCTCTAATATTAATAAAAGAGAATCCTTTACTTAATTACTTCTTTTATTTAATTATTACTGAGTCGTTAACGTAGCTTTTCCAGATTTTCTCGGGGATTTAGCTTATTATTACTAGTTACTTATAATTAACTATTAGCGAGTCGTTATTCTTTTTAAATATAATATGTGACTTATGTGTTTTATTTATAAGATATTTTAATTTTTTATTAAAAGCGTCGGTCTTAATATTTTTTATTCCTTTAATATATAAAAATCGAAGTTTAATTATAAAAGTATTTTATATTATTAAACTTATCGTCGGTTTAGTTTCTTAATAATCGTAAAGTAAATGAGATTTTTATAATCCGTTAAGATCCGTACTTTATAAGGCGACCCCTTAAGATAGACCTTTTATTCGCGTATTACGTCCATAGCTCCTAGTAATTCCTTATTATAAATATTATAATTGAGTTTTATTAGCGAGAGTTTCCGCGAATAGTATATAATTAATTACTATTTACTGTCCTTGCCCGGTTGACTTAGCACGGCTTTAATAATATAATTAAAAGCGTCTGTTTTTATTATGATTTCCTTATTTACATCGAAGAACATAAGGACTAATTCTTTAATAAAGGCTTCCTTAAGGTCTCGAAAGGCTGTTTTTATTTTATTATTTTAATTAAAGTTTTTATCTTTATATATTAACTTTATAAATAATGCGGCAATCTTTAAATAGTTTTAAACGAATCGTCGGTAAAAGTTAATAAATCTTAAGAAAGATTATACTTTTTTAATATTTATAAGTCTAGTTCACTCGACGACTATCTTAACCTTTTAAAGGTTCATAATTAGTCCTGTAATAATGATTATATATCTTAAGAAAGTAACTTCTTTTTTATAAAAATAATACTTTTTAAGCTTTAAGAATATTAAGAAAGCCTTTAGCTTTTTTAATATTATTATAACGTCTTTTACGTGTTATTTTTTTGTCTTAAAGTAAACTAAACTATTATTTAAATAATATATATATATTACGTTTAAATATTGCCGTAAAATATTATTAATTAAACGCTAAAATATAATAGGCGCGTTAATCAGTCCGAAGGGCATGACTGTATACTTATAATAATTAAAACGTATACGAAATACTATTTTTTCTTTTTCTTTTTTAATTATTCTTATAAAATTATACACGCCTCGTAGGTCTAATTAAGTAAAGATTTTAGCGCCGTTAAGCCTATCGCGTAACTCTTTAGCTAAAAGTAATGCGTAATAATCCTTTTTAGTGACATTATTTAATCGACGGTAGTCGATGTATATTCTTTATCCGTCGTCCTTTTTTGCCGTGAAGAAGACATTACTTTTTTAAAGGGATTTAAACTCTTAAATAAATCCTTTTATTAAGTTTTTATTAATATATTTCTTAATTATTATTAAGTTTATGGCTAAATATTCCCATAATAGTTAAAATATTAGCTTTATGCCTTTAGCTAATTTAATCCGATAATTATAGTCTTAGTGTTTAAGTAAGGCGCTATTACTTAATTCCTCTTTAAATAATGCCTTAAATCGCCTATATTTTAATAGTATGTCGACCGTCACGGGGCTCGTTACCCTGTCCCTTAGCTTTTCCTTAAAAGTTACGCTTAACCCTCTTAAGCCTTTAACTACTTTTCTATTTTAAAAACAGCCTTTATAATTATTAAATTTTAACTTCCGCGTTTTTTAATTAATTTTCGGATTATAAAGTTACATTTATAATAGACTTAAGATAATATCGTGTCTTTTAATCTTAATTATATTAAATTAAATATATTTAAAGTATCCGCTAATCCTTATATATAATAGTTTTATTTATATATTAATTAAGTCGTTTACGGTAAGTCCTCTATCGGCGAATATTAATTAATACCCGTCCTTCTTGACTTTAATAAGTAAGAAATATTAAATTATAATAATAAAAAATATAAAGTTTTCTTACGCTCCAAAATCTATTATAACCTATAGTTTCACTCTTTTAATATCGACGTTAAAAGTTAAGTAGTTATCTTTTCTAAAAGCTATAAGCATACGTAAGTCTATTCTTTCGACGTAAACTTCTTTAATTAATATATTTTCTTATTATTAATTCTTTAAATCCTCGTATAAAATACGGTATAATTAGTACGTACCTAAGAATATAAAAGATTTAAAAGGTCTTTTGTAATAAGTCTTTAAGTCGTCTTAAAAGTTGACTTATATTCGGTTCCGTAATGTCTTCGCAATGACTTCTTATACGTTTCTTACGTTTATTTATATTACTATTTACCGAAATAGTATTTCGTCGATTAGAATTAATTAAACGTATGTTCGAAAAACGCTATTCTCGACGTTTGCCGTCTTTTAAGCGATACGTAAGTTACTTTAAAAGACTACCTCGTATTCCTTACCTTATGACGGCCCTCCGCGTAAAACGGTTCTTAATTTAATATAAGTAATTCTTGTGTCGAAGTTCGTTTAATACTTAATATTAAGAGCCTCGCGGGTAAAGTGCTTCTTCCGCTAAGTAACCCGCCAGACTTCACGCTTTTGGGGTCCGGAGAGTGCTAATCCTAATGGCATGGCATTGCCTTAGTACTAAAAGTCCTCGCTTCTCTCGACATTAGTCATATCCTCCGGGCTTTATGTCCTACGTATGGTTTCGAATACCCGCTATTAGACATATCGTTTGTTTTATTAGGTCTAGTTAGTAGACTTAGGGCTTATTATGTGTTAGTAAATATAATTGTCGTCTGTTTCGCTTTACTCGCTGCTTTCTTTACCGCCGTCGCCTTCGATTTGACTATTAATGTAATTAGCGTTAAATTCGTTTATTATTATATAACGGTAAATAGCGTTAATTTAAACTTCTTTTAATAAAAGTAAAAGAAGTATACCGGTAATATTATAAGCCTTTCGTTTTATAAAGTTAAATTACTTTTTCTTAATGCCCTTCTTACGGTATAAGCTCGCCATATGTCCCGAAAGGCTATATTTATAATATAGCTTCTTTTTATATCGTTTATTTATAACTTCTTTTAATAATCCCTCTTATCGTGCTTCGCCCTTTCCTCTTTTATAAGTGGCATTATACTCCATAAAATCCGACTATTAGTTATCTTTAAGGTTATCCTATCGTTAGCGGCCTTTATTTTATCGGTAGCCAAACTACCTCTAGCCCTTTCTTACGTACGTCTACTGTTTGCGTTTAAACTCGTGTAGGCGGTTATTAATTCGGACGGTTTACTTAATAAAGGTAAGAATGTCTCTCGCTTAAGGATTAATCTTAATAAGTTTTAATCGAATATAATCTTTAAGCCTTCGTCGATAATAGCTAATAAGTAATTAAGAGTTCTAATTAATCTTATTAACGTGTTTCTAGAATTCCATAGCGTAAGCTATTATATTATTAACTTGCTTTAGGCCGTATAAATAGGTTTTCGTCGTCTTAATCTTATTAATATTATTAAATATTCGTCGAATTTCTTTTTTAAATCCTTTTTAGGTTTTAAACATAATTTGCGTAGCGAGCATAGCTTTATAAGTGGCTTTATATTTAAAATAGTCCTTAAGAAATAGCTCGATCTATTACATAGCCTCGCCTCTAAGGTATAATACCGTTTAAAGGGCGTAGCTTTCGTTTATAAAGAACTTATTGTCGTTAAAATATTAATAAAGTTTTATTTAAAAAATAAAAGTCTTTAAGTCCCTTTAATTTCCTTAAAAGATATTAAAGAACTTAACTTTTAAGGTTTCCTTAAGTTCATACGTTAAATTATCTTAAATATTAAGTATTTCTTTATCTTCGCTTTCTTTATAATTCTTTTTCTTAAAGATTAGCGCGAATAATAAAAGAGTCCTAATAACACTGCCTTATAAGCTAAGTATTTAGCCTTTAATTAAAGGGGTTAACATAATATACGTAAGTCGGTACTTTTAACGAGAAGGTGCTCAAAGTATCACAGTCCGTATATTTACTCGGTATAAATATAATAAATTAAGTTAATTTTAATAATCGAGAAGTAAGTATATTACGTATAATAAAATAAATAATAATTAATATAATTAAAATATTATTTTTAATTAAATATAAAGCTCTTATTGTCGGTATAACTGTACCGGGACATATAATAACAAAGTCACCTGAATAAATATCGATATTATTAAGTGATTTTAAAGGTGTTATAAAGTGTATTCTCTTAAGATAGAAGTAAAGCTCCTTATATATATATCGGTCCGGAACCCTACCGAAACCCTACCGTTTCGGCTATAAGCTAGAGTTTTATATCGGTAAGAATCCTTACGGATTAATATAAGCAAAACTTCTTTTAAAAAGATAATAAGAATTATAAACGTAAAAGAGAAGAATATATGAAAAAATAAGGAATAAAATATATTAAGGAAAGAAGCCGTAGCAGTGAAATAGAAGAGCCGAACTCTATTAGTAAATAATAAGTAGCTAAACGAGGAGCTTGGCTAGCTATTAAAGTGCTTGCTATTATCGATTAATCATAAGTATAAGGAGAAATCTCCCTCAGGAATCGACTTGATCTCTTAAGTAATTATATTAATAGAGTTTATACCCCTGAATTATCGATTTATATAAAAATAAAGTGCTAACAGATTCTATAAACCTAATAATAATAATAATAATAACAATAATAATAAGTAAGTTATCATTAATTTAAAATCGATTCAGTATCGATCCGGTAGTAATTCGGATATTAACGAGTAATATAATACTAATTCCCGTTCTTGCCGGTGCCCTCCGGGCTATCTACCGTATATATTACCTCCGCTGCGCCCGCCTCATAACGACGATTCCGTCGCATAATTGCCTCTTCCACAATAAAAAAAAAAAGAAATGCGCTTATTGCGTAAAATAAAAGACTTCTTACGTCTCCGTAAGTTGTAAAATCTTGAAATTAACTCCAGAAATAATCCGTAAAAGCTCCGTATCTAACATATAACTTAGCTCCCCTAGTACGTGAATAAGGAATTCTCTGCCCTCTCCGCTGCCGTAATAACAAAGGATAAGGCTATTATAATCGCCGCCGCGACCGAAATCGATTCTATTTACTTAGTTGCCTCGACGGAGGCGCTAAAGACCGAGAAGAAAGCGTTAGTAGCGTTATTAAAGGAGACTCGTGCTTTTCGTAAAAAGATATCTAACTTATTAAATAACGTTAATATAAGTACTTCCGATTCTAGTTTAATATTCGGTTAATATTAACGCTTAAAGGCCCTGCTAAAGTTCTCCCGCTACGCGGCGATAAAAGCGGCGAAAAAGCGTCGTTAAGGAGATTCTAATACGGGAGGAAATAAGGACGAGGCGGAAAAGGAGGATAATAAGCTTACGGCCGAGCAGGAAACTGCTCGCGCCAAGCGCCGTCGTCTTCGCCGCTCGTCGTTCTAGAGGCCCTATTTCGGATTAGCTTTATAATTAGCTCTTCGTGGCGATGCTTTCTCTATACCCTTATACGGGAGTAGCTCCTTGTAATAAAACCGGCAGCTAAGTCCCTATTAGAGTATCGTTATAAAACCGCTCGTTAGTACTTTAAATTAAAAGATAAATAAAAAATTTAATTACCGTTTCCTGTTTCGCAAACTAAAAATAATATGAAATATAATATGAAAAGAGCGTGAGTATATAAAAGAAATTAAGAGTTAAAGAAAAACTACTACTTTCTAAAACGACACCGGAACTAGTCCGAATCGCTTCCGGTTAGCTTTTAGATCTAATCTTCTATTTTAATAATAAGAGAATTTAAATTAATCAACTCCTAAAGAGCTTTATTTGGATTTGCTTTAATCATCGCATTAATAGGATTGCGAGCTCTATTGATCCATCTCATCTCCGTTAATTCTCTGCGTTCGTACGACTATCGAATAACTATTATATTAATTATTAAACGTTTTTCCTTTATCGTGCCGAGTTTGACGATGTATTCGTATAGCGAAAGAGAGTCTGTATAAACGACGGTAAGGAGGCGTAAAAGACCGAGCTTATTAGTTATTATAGCGACGGTAGTCGATACAGAAATAAGTATATTAATACCTGTTATTATAGCGTAAAGCTCGGAAGCAAGAATAGCACGTATTACTTTCTTATACTTCGTTGAGCTAACGTAGACGATATTGCCACGGAATATAAACTTTGAATTCCCTTCCGTTTCGGTACCGATTAGCACTAAAAACTCGATTTATAAGCTCAAGTCTTTGTTATTAGTAAAAGAGCCGTTAATAAAAGCGTATAGCTTAGCGGACCGCAGATCGATGGGTATATACCGCAGGCTTCTCTTTTGATTATTTATTTACTATTAAAAACGTAGATTTAAGGCCTTAGCCTCCTTTATAGACAGATTTTAGTATTATGCCGCGATAGAGAAATTAAACGTAGCTTTTAGTTAGTATATTATCGTAATATATGCTCCGCGAGCGCGTTATTTCCGGTAGGCCTCCTTATAATCTTCTTACTTAACGTCAACGACTTTTAATCTTACTCTTTATCTTTTTTAAAATATATAGAAATCGTTTTCCTTTATAATAATAATACAATTATTAAACGTAACCGATTCGGAGGGGTTAAAGACTTATATCGGCTTAGTTAGGAAACCGGCTTTTATAATTTATTTTTATTCCGTCTTTAAGAACTCGCTATCTTTTAAAATAAGAGTATCGTCCGTTTGCATTTTAATTAATCTAAAATAGGAGTTTTGCTGCGTAAATATTAATAGATAAGAGTCAAACGTAGAGGTTTTTATTTATAAGTTCTCTTAATAGTATTTATAATACGTATTAAACTAATAGTTCTTTAATTCCAGAATGCTATATAACGGGAGTATTACTATAAATACCGTTTTATAAGGAAACTCGTCCGCAATCTTTACCGGTGGCCACGTAAAGATCTTCCGAAGGAGCTTAGTATTAGCTTGTATATATGCTTAAGTAATATCACGAATCGCTAGGGTCGATTCGGTATTGTTTCCCGTCTGTTTCAGTATTTTAATAAAAGCCGCTAGGTAAATAAGGAGTCGTTAGCTAATTCGTTGAATTATTAGTAATTGTATTAAGATATTTTTTTTCCTTTTATCGTTAAAGTATATGATTATCAGTCTTAATTTCTCTCGTGATATAAGAGTCTTCTTATCTTTAATCTTGTTTATTATACGTGACTTGAATATTTAATAGCTTTTAAATCGTGAGTCGCTTTAATCGATTAGTATAAAGATACTTTTTTTCATAAGTGCCTCGTATTCTGTCCTTCGGGATTATTAGAATAGTAGACTTAGCGTCTTAATCTTGCCTTTAGCTCGTAGTTTAATAGCGAGCTCTCGGTCTCTGGTCTCCTTCTTTATAAGAAACGCTTTTACATCGGAATCGTCGTTAAATACTTAAATTCTTAGAATTAATTATATAAAAAGTAATTCAACTGCAATTCGGTAAGTTTCCGGTATTATTCCGGATAAGTTATTAACTCGTAATCTCGGCTCACGGGACTCTTTTAATAAATTTTCTTTTTGAGGTTTAACGTTCGGTGTATTTATTTTAAATAGACGTATAGAGGTTAATCTGAAGGTTTTAATTTTATTATTATCCATCCTAATCTTACACGTCTTTCTCTTTATTCTTAAGAAATTATACGAGCTTCTTCACCCTTTCTTTTCCTTCTATTGTAACGACACTAGCCAAGAGAGCGATATAAGAGGTATATAATAATACTTTAGCTAAGGCTATCGAGAGCTAATAAATCTAATACGAAGGAAACAAGAAGATGAAAAAAGAAAGAAAAAGTAAAAGAAATATGAATTCATATATATAAGCTCCTCCGAAACCCTTCCGGTACTGGTCCGACTCGGCATGACTTAATTACTTCTGAACCCCTGGATTCCCTGACTCGCTGAGAAGCTCCTAAGTGCACTTATCGTTATATTATTCCCCTCTTAAAAGAGAAATTATCCTTAATTTTTAATTAATCGTAATTTGATATTATTACGGTGCTAAGGGCTCTTATCCGAAGTCAAGCAAAATTACGCGAGCGTAAGCGAAATCTTATATAATAATAAATAATATTTTATAAGAAAGCGAGCTTTTATTTATTTGATTAATAAAATAAGCGTCCGAATCTGGTCTGTTACTTATCGTATTATACTGCTTTAGCGCTATCGATTTGTTTGCTCGTATTAGCGCATATATACGTCAAACTTTCTAAAGAATTAATTCTTCTTCTTTTAGCAATATATACTTCTCCGTAAGTTATTCTAAATTATCGATCTGCGTTATATAATTATTAATACGTACAGCCAGTTAATTAAAACAAATAAATAATAACAAATAAGTAAAATCTCGTAACTTCTATAACAAAATCCGAATTCTGATTATAATAATACTTCTTCTAACCCCATCGGGAGCCTTAGCGACGGCTTACCGCAACTGCTACGTGCGCTACGTACGCCGGATGGCAAAAGAGCCGGGCTACTCTTATTACTTCGATAAAAATAGCTCGAAGAAATGTGCTTATTGCATAACCCAGAAGGGATCTTGCCGCCCCGTAAATTGAGGTCCGGAAAACCTCAGAAACGAGTCAAGCGTAAGGCGGCTGCTGCTGCTGCTAAAAAGAAGAAGAAAAAGAAGAAGTTTAGCCCTTCTTATAAAAGGTCAGACAGCAAGCTAACCGAGCCTCCATCGGGAGAAAAAAAAGACTCTTTTAATAAAAATTGAAAAGCCTTATTTCGGATTAATTTCGGTAGTCTTTCGTAGCTATTACCTTCTTCAAACCCTTATACGAAAGTAGCCGTCTGTAATGAAATCGGTAGCTAAGTCCTTATTAAAGTGCGATCGTAAGGCCCTATTAATACTTTAAATCAGAAAGTAAATAGCTATTAATTAACGTCGTCGTTTTACTATCTCGCAAAAAAGTTATAATCTATTATCTTTTAAATAATTATAATCGTCTTCTCCTAATTCTTAAGCTTTAAGCTATTCGGATAAGTTTCGGAATAATCCCGGTTTATTAAAATACGCCGCATAAAAATCTCTTAATTTATAAAGCGACCTTATTAAATCGGAAGTATTATATTATTATAAATTAAGGTCATGGCCTAGCTATTTCACCTGATATTTAAGTACGTTGCAATATAATCTAATATTAAAGATTTCCTCGATTTCTTATTCTTCTTGACCCTCGATAACCTCCGAAGGAAGTTTCGGCGTCTCTTAACCTAGCAAAAGGTCTTTCGGATTCTTAAAAAAGAATTCTAATATAAATACGTCGTATATTTAAAAGCCTGCAAGTAATTCTAGCTTATAAGAGTAGCTTATCTTCTCCAGAATCTTAAAAAAGCCTTCTTATTAATTTATAAGCTTACGATTAAGACAGTAGCTTTTAAAGTTCTTAATTAATAAAAAAACCTCTTTTCCAACTTCTTAGTCGATAAGCCTCCGTTTCTAATCCGTTACGCGGGCCATACGATCTTAAGCGGCTTACATATTTCCTTTAATAATTTTCTACGCTTATTTTATACGTTAAGCTAACTTCTTTACGTCGGCGTAATTAAGCTTTTCTAATAAAATAATAGCCTTAAGCGTTTTCTAATCCTAGCTATTACGTAATTTCATGCCGAATTTAAGCTAATATAAAGCTATATTAATAGATTCGTAAAGCAAGAATATTTAAGCTCTATCGATTAAAAGTATTAACTTACTTTAATTATCCTAATAATAAGTAACGAATAATTTAAGCTTTTAATTAATATAACGATTCATAATCTCCGTTTATCCGTCCGTTTCCTTATAATAAGCTATAAAAAGCTTAATCTTAACGCCGATAATACGACAGAATTCTTTTTAAAAAGAAAAGATAAATTAAGCGCCGCGATTAAATATAATCGTTTCCGGAATATATCCGAATCGGTAAATTTATTAAATAAATAATTAAGTAATGCCATAAGCGTCGATATCTTAATAATAAAGAATTATAACAGAATCCTTTCCGAGGCGGTTAATAAATATTAAGATTCAATTAAAACCGTATTTATCCTTTAAGAAATCCTTATAATCCACGTATAAATACTATATAAAATATACGGAAATAAATAAAGGATATAAGAACCCTTGCTACTTGGTTTATTTAGAATAAAAGTATTAATAAGCTTTGCAATTTCTTATATACCAGATATAATCCGAACTTATTCCGAACTAATAATACTTAAGAGCAAAGAGCTAATAAGTCTTCTTTCTATTTAGATGCGTTATAAACGGCTAATCATAAGCCTCTCGGATCAGTCTAATATACAGTAGAGTATTCTTCTGTATATATAAACGGCCTTTAAAGCATAAGAATCCGTCTGTTATCGTATAATCCTTAAGTAAAGACTTCTGTTCCTTTATAAAGAACTCGCGGTTATCTTAATAAAGCTTTTTAATAAAATTAAAGGAAGTTCTGAGTAGCTTTAAAGTCGAATCGTTAACGGCGTCTTTCGTTTCCGGGAAAAGAAAATAAAAAAAATAATATTAGCTATAAACTTATCCGTTAATTCCGTATTAATTCTAAAATTAAGGCGATTAAACGCAAGTAAGACTTTAAATCGGCTATTTAATTTCATTTTCTCTTAAACTTTTAAATCTTATTCTCTTCGGCTGAGAATATTAGCTTTCTGATTTTATTTATTTAACGTATATATAATCTGGAAATTAAAATCAGATAAGAATTCCATCTATCGAGCCTACTTACTTATAAAGACTTTTATCGTTATAAAATACTCCAGAAATCAGTAGTCCGAATATACTCCGAGTCTGGTCCGAATAAATATAAATTCAGGACGCTACTTATAAAACGATCTTACAATCGTATAAAATTCTTTATCGTAGATTTCCTAATTAAGCTTATAGCTATTCAGGACGTAAGAGTAGAATCTTAAGAAGTATTATAGTCCGTTAGCGTATTATTAAGAAATTACGCCTATAATTACTTTATCGGAAGCGTCGGTTTCTAATCGCGTTGGTAAATCGGGATTAAAATAATAAATCTTTTATATAATTAATAATTAATTCCGTAATTCTTTAAAAGCCTTTTTATACTCTTCTATTTAATTCCAGGAAATTATAAATTGAATAAGCGTAAAAAAAAGCTTCGTAATAAATCTAAAATTGCGAATAAATTATCGATAAAAACCGCAGAAACTTAGGAAAGACTTCGTTATTATAATAATCTTTAAGTATTTCCAGTTCCGTAATAGCTTTACCTTCTTTAAGTCGGCTTCAATTCTTTTTATAATTATAATATAATTCAAGTATTTAATACGAGTAACGTAGAATTCATACTTCTTAATATCAGCTTATAAGCTAGCTTTTATAAGCCGTTTCAGAATTATTTTAACGTATTCTTTATACTTCTCTATCGATTCCGAATAAATTAAGATATCGTTAAAGTATATTATACAGAAGTCGTTTAAATAATCTAGTAATATATCGTTTATATAACGTTAATACGTGCTTAATCCGTTATAAAGCTTAAAAGATAATACTTTATATTTATAAGTCTTATACTTAATGCGGAAGGTCGTATATTCTTCCGACTCGGGGTCTATTCGGATGCGATTAAATACGGCCCGAATATCGAGTTTAATAAATACTTTAGCTTTCGATACGCGAAAGAGGAGCTCGTCGATTCTCAGTATAAAGTATAAGTTCTTCCGCGTTAGCGTATTCAGACGACGGTAATTAATACAGAAACGTAACTCTCTATTGCTTTTTTTTATAAAAAAAACGAGAAAAGCAAAAAGACTTTAACTCGTCTCGATAAACCTTTTATTAAAGTTCTTTAAAAGATATTCTTTTAATACTTTTAATTCTTTTATTAATTAGCGGTATAAAGAAGAATAAGAATCAGGTAATAAAGCCTTCAGTTAAATCTTATAATCGTAATATTAATAAGGTAATAAAACGTTTAATTTTATCTTAAAAAATACTTTTTTAAAAAATTAATATTATTTCGGAAGCTTTTCGACTACGATCCGGAAAATATCCGAATCCTTTTTTTTATATTTTTCTTGTAAAACTCGGTTTATTTTATAAATATTAATTATAAAGAACTTAATATTCTTACTCTTTATATTAAAATAAAATATATTTACGTTAATCTCATAAATAAAAAAAAAAGTTCTTTACGGAATTACAGCAAATTCCGGAAAACAATATAATCGTAAACAAAGCTTCCTTACCTTTAGTTTTCCGACCGGCTTTAATAATAAAGATTCCGGAGCTATTTCTAGCTCTTATTCCTTAAAGGGATTCTCCGGTAACGTTAATACTTATATATAATTAATAGCGAATTAGCAATATCGTCGTCTCCGATTAATTTAGTTTATAACTAAATTACGTCGGTCAGCATCCAATTAATAATAATTAATAATTCTTGCTTTAACTTTAGCAAAAAGCGACAAGACTAGCTTTTTCGTCCAGCGGAGAATTCGTAAATATACGGAAAGTTATATAAAACAGTTATTAACCGAATCGAATTTAACGCGGAAGCGTTTTATTTATTTAATATTAATTATTATATCTTAGTTTCTTAAATCAAGTATAATAAAAAGATAATTATATACGCGTCTGCCGTCTATTATCAGATAACAACGTATATAATAAAAAGCGTAATTTCGTACGGAATTCTGGAAATTACGAATTAAGATAATATAAAGAAGAAGTAGAATCTTCATTTTTAAGGCCTCCGAAAAGCGTACAGAAAAGGTCCGATTCACGAAAAGATAATTATTTGCTTTAGTATTTATTAAAGCGGAAAGTGTAACGCTATATTTATTTATATTAATAATATAAAAGATTAAGAATTACTTTCTTTCTATAAAAGAGTTTAAATTAAGCTTTAACAAATCATATTTGCGTAAACCTAAGAAGGAGTCTTTCCTTAAACTTTCTTGTTTTTTTCCATTTATCCTTTTAATAATTCTTCTTGCTCTTCTCTTAATTCTACGCCTTCTTCCTCGATTCCCTCGTCTACGAGCTAAATCTTAAGAATCTCGAAGTAATCGCTTTTATAATAATTAAATTTACCGTAATTATAATACTTAACTGGATTATTATTTATAAAAGTCTAAGGCTTTAAATATATAAAGCTTTAACGCGGTAAAAAAAGAGTAAATTATTATTAAGAAGTAAAAGAATATTAAAACGAAGCAGAAGAAGATTAATAAGCGAAAGTAATTCTTTAAGCAAGCGTCTGAGCGAAAGAAATAATTTAACCCGAACCGGATAGCTTCCGAGTTATATTCGGAGTGCGAGTTAAAATAAAATTTAAATTAAATATACGATTCCGGCGGTTTTCTGAGTTTAGCGAGATAAAATAAGAAATTATTTTATTATAATTATTCTCTTAAGTTAACTTAATAATAAAAGTCTCGTCTCGTAGCTTAGAAAAAAGCTTTTGCTATATATAAAAGAATTATTCCGACTTAATAACGCTACTTTAAATAGCAGCGCTTTAGAATCTTACTTTAAACTTAATAAAAGTCTCTTTAGAATAAGAATCTATATATAAATCGTGGAAAGCAAATCGGAACTCGTCCGCTTCGTAGCCGGTTAAGAAGTAAGATTCTAAGAATATGATTATTTCTTTAGCGGTCTTAAAGAAATAAGTTTCCGAAAGGTATTAAGGTTCTAAGTAAGATCGTGCCGTTCCGGTAATTAATCCTTAAATAAGAGCACGACGAGCTTTTTCCGTTAAATAAAGATTAGCGTTAACTTTTAAGCGGTCTTGAACTGAAGCACGTTATTATTTAAACGAAGAGTTTAAGTTATTATCTAATAAAATAATCTTTTTTATTAATTAAATCTTAGGAGGCCGAAACGAGCTTAAATGAGCTCCGGGAGTAAGAGAAGCATAATCTCTTAACGAACTTCTATTAAATTCTACTAATCGGAGTAAAGAAATAAGAGTTCGTAAGCGACTTTAAAGTAGTTTGGAAAGCTCGGAAGAAGTAAGATTATCTTCAGATCGTATTGAATTAAGCCGAGGAGTAATAAGGGCTACGAATATAATTTTAATTCTAATAAAGCTAGATTAGAATTCTCTTTGCTTATTTACTTAATTCTTAATTCGATTATTAATAGCTTAAAAGAGTTCTTTCAAAACGTTAGGATTATTATAATCCGTATCGTCCCGAGCTTTACTTTTATTCTTTCGGGTAATAACGTTAATTTTAAAAAGCAAGGCAGTAAGTATTTCTGAATCAAGAAGCGCTCCTAAAGAAATCGTAGCAGCTAAAAGACTTAATTTAATAAATTCTCTAGTAATTAATTAAAATATAATAAATCTTAATAGAACAAGTATCTGACTCGAGGCAGATTCGGGGGAGGTTTCGTATTTAAATAATAAAATTCCGAATATAATAAAAACACTTCTTTAAAATCTGTTTATAGCGGCTTTTATGCGAAGGAGGTTATTTAGAGCATAGTCAGCGAAAACTACTCTAAGCGTTATTAGTTGCGAAATACTGAACTAAACCCTAGTTCTTAATTATTAAGAAATCTCTAGAATCTTAACTCTTTAAAATATTAGTAATTAAATCTCTAATAAAGTATTATAAAGCCGTCTCTAGCGGAAGTGATCTTCTTATTTAATATAACAATATTAGCTAAGAGAGCGATATAAGAAGTATATAATAATACTTTAGCTAAGGCTATCGAGAGCTAATAAGTCTAATATAAAGGAAACAAGAAGATAAAAAAAGAAAAAGAAAATAAAAGGAATATAAGTTCATATATATAAGCTCTTCCGAAACCCCTCCGGTACTGGTCCGACTCGGCATGACTTAGTTACCTCTGAACCCCTGGATTCCCTGACTCGCTGAGAAGCTCCTAAGTGCACCTATCGTCACATCTATACTATAACTTAATCTTTAATTCGGAGGTTATATATGTGAATTATTATAGGACCGTTACGCGTCCTTAGCGCGTTATTTACCTGCCGGTTAGCCTAAATCTTACGAATTTCTTTTATAGTTTTTTTAATAATAGTAGCGCGTTACTTAATAAACGGATTTAATGAGTTTATTTCGGTTAATTTAAGGTAAGCGCCGAAAATAAGCAGTGTAAGGACAAGGCTTTAAGGACCCGCTATATTATTAACTGCCTTTATAGTCATTTATAATCTGTCCTCGTTGTTTAATTCCGAGTGCTCTTCCGTGACGATTTCGTACGCTCGGCGAAAGAGGCGGTGAAATTATTCTATTTTTTTAATAGAGTAATATGCTTTTATAAGCACGAGTTTCGGCGTCGTTCTTATTAATCTTAAAGAGCTCTTAAATTCCTTTGAGTTGAAATTAGTCTCGTAGTCGTAGATTACGTAATTAAGAAAGCCGAGGTAAGTATTTATTTATACCGACCTAAGTACGTTAAATACAGACCGAGCCGTAGCCGATCTAATGGCCTTTTGGAATAGTTTTATTTAATTAAACCCCGTGCTCTTATTAATTATATAAAAGACTTATTTAACCTTTAGTTAGATTATATTAACGTAAATTATATAGTTAAAGTTAACGTTATTTTTTAGTTTAAATTTAAACCTCTATAAAGCCTCTCTATGCTTTTGGCAGTATTTACACAGCTCCTTGACCTTCCTTATTACTTTGGAATCGAGATTATAGCCGGCTTAATTTAATAAGAGCTTTAAACGCGCTATCGTAAGGTAGTTAAACCGCTTATAAAGTCGTCTAATCTCCGTCTCTATAAGATAGCACGTGCTAATCGTCTCCGTTAAAGAGTTAAGAAGTTAATTATGGCGATTTAGAAAAAGCTACGCATAATTTTTCTTTTAAACAATCAAATGTTTCTTCTTGCCTTAAATTAATACGTTATTAAGGTTATTGTATTATATATTAAGCTTGTCTAGCTATTATAAATAAATTAGGAACGGTATATCCGCGTTTATAATTATGAATTCCATCTTATTAATAGAAGTATTAATTATTATAATTCTAAGGGAAGGTCTCGAACCGGTATTGAATATAATCCGACTCGTTCTTACTTAACTTGTATTAAATTTAATATTTTAGATCTATTATAACGCCCGTAGTTGATTAATGCCGCCGGTGTTCTTATTAAACGCTTTTGTGTTAATTAGTAGACTTTAGAAGAATCTATTAGTCCATTATATTATATATGCTTTGAAAGTAATAGGTTTTATAATTATAGCTTTTAAAATGTAAATTGCTTTTCGCTCCTTAAATTATTAAAGTATTTCCCGTGCGTTATATTTCTTCTTACTTATTATAAATATAATCGTATAAAGTGCTGAATTGTCGCTCTCTTTACTTACGTTTGAATCGTCCGAATTAATAGTAGAATCGACTTCCGACAACGATTCTGGCTTATAATAGTTATTATAGTCTTTAAAAAAGGTCTGAATCCTGTTTGAATCGGAACTGTTCCCCTTTATATATATTAAATATATTTTGAAAGAGGAATCGTTAGCTTCAAGGCCTTTTGCCTTTTGATTTACGAAGTATTTTACTTTAAAAGTAGCTCTTTTTTTGTTTATATAACGGTTATTATAGTAATCCAATTTCTTATAAATAATATAGCCGGAATAGCTAGGTTTTAGTTTGAATTTATCTCCGCGTTTGTTTCCGGACGAATATTTAATTTTTCGGTTTAAGTAATGCGCGTTATTCTCTGTAACATGGTTTCTGTATTAATTTAGGCCTGTTTCGGAGTGCTTATAGCGTTAATTTGAGCTATGCGTTATTTCTACGTTAACCGCGTTTCGTAGGCTGTTTATAAGAGTAAGGAAAGTTAGAGGCGCGTTAAAAAGTATTATTTTAAAAAGAAGATTATTTAATATTTCTTAAATCATCTTATTACGTAGCGTTTAATTATTCCGTATATATTTATTCTTAAGACCTAGTTATATATACTGTAATTCCTTAGCAAAGTTCTTTAATTAAGTTAATACTGACTTGCCGCGTTAATAATCGGCTTTCTGGAAATCCTTAAATTTAAAGTTAAATTATCGGCTGAGAAACCACTGAGCTCGCTCTTCCGTCTTAAAATGATTACGCGTAGCTTATATTAATTAATTAAACGTATATTTCTTATTTTATAAATAATAATAATAATACGTGCTTGCCTTATCTCGTATTATAAAAGAAAAAGCTCTCTTCTAAATTACTTCAGAAACTCTAGCGCGTTAGTAGAAGTTAATAAGAATATATAACTTCTCGTTTAAGTGGTTCTTCGTCTTATTATATTAGAGCTTTTTAATATATATCTTCAATAGCGTTGTTAAAGATTTAGTTTGGGATTTTAAGAGGAGTTTTATAATAAACTAAGAAAGGGGGTCTGAATCTTTACCGTTATTCATTAGTTCCGAGGTTGTTTTAAATAGTAGTATTAACCCGTCTCTTAAGATAAGTAAAAGTACTGGAGTTAAGTTTAAAAGTAAAGTATTATCCAGTCTCTATTAAGGTAAATCTTTTATAAGGCTAGGGGTAAGAAATGGCGATTCCTTTTTTACTTCTACAGGCGCCGAAGGAGTTATATTATATAAATCCTCTTCTATATCGGCTATTATAATATATTATGGAATCGTAACGTCTTAAGTGCTCTGTAGCGTATACGTTTCTTGGCTTAAAGTCAATATTCTGACTTCTAGCGTTCGTAAAGCTAATCGTATTAACTCAAAACTCCTGATTTACTTGTCCTATGGCCGTAGCTTATCTCGTATATATTCTGATATGAATTCAGAGTATAATCGAGCTTGGTCCCGAAGCTAGTCTTACGGCTATTTATTATATAATACTTAAAGTGTTACGTATAACGCTTTGACGGTCTTTATTCTCTTTGACCGTTCGACGTAAACTTTATGGAATTTGAGAGCGTTATAAAAATAAAATCTCTTTTATTTATTAATTATTCTGAATTAGTCGACTGTCTATTCGTTAAAGAACTTATAAAAGTCTTAGAAAAGGAATTCTCCTTTGATTCGTTTATTGCAGAGGTCTTTACGGAAGTCTTCTGAGTATTTTGTTAGGTCCGCGGGGAATTCGTCTATTGGCTGAGTTTTTAAGGCTTAAGGTATAGTATTTACTTCGTTTTTTCTTTTATTGTTTGCCGGAATTAGTTCTTTTACTTTTAATATAATTTCTGTAACGGTGCCGTTCCGGTATAATTCCGGTGGGTCTGCGGAAATGAAGTCTCGTATTGAAAAGGTTTATATTGATTTAATAGTTATCGAAGAGTGACTGTCGTGTTAAGGTTAATGTTTAGTAGTATTGTCGAGACGCTCGGCTTTTTGTAACGTTTAAAAATTAAGAAGATTCTCCCTTTTAGTTAATTTAAATATAAAAGCGGAGCTAAGGCGTTAAGATCTTAATTTCTCGCGCTATTTACGATTTTAACTTTTTAGTGTTATAATTTTGCCGTTCTATAGTACTTTAAGTAAACTATTAATTAGTGTCGGTATAATTATACCGGGATATATAATAATAAAGTCACTTAAATAAATATCGATATTATTAAGTGATTTCAAAGGTGTTATAAAGTGTATTCTCTTAAGATAAGAGTAAAGCTCCTTATATATATATCGGTCCGGAACCCCACCGAAACCCCATCGTTTCGGCCATAGGCTAGAGTTCTATATCGGTAAGAATCCCTACGGACTAATACTTATTTAATAATAGACGTATTAGTCTTATATAAAACCTTCGTTCTCCTTAGGACCGCTAAAACCGCTAGACCTCTAGTAGTCTATTAGTCTTAGTAATCGTCACGTAAAAAAGTCGCGTAATCTAGAGGCTTATTTATCCTTTAGTCGTTTATTAATAATAATATTGATATAATATGTGATTTATAAAATCTTAAGTATTAAGGTCTCTTAAAAAAATGCTTTTAAGAGTAATATTCTCTTAATATACCTCTTTTAAAACCCCTTCCCTCTTAAGCCTACGGTCTTAAATATTACGCTGTCCCGGGGTCTAATGTCACGGGACGCGGGGCGTTCGTAATAAGAACTACTTTTAAGGTGTCGTTAAGAACTTTATATAAGAGGCTCTTATCATAGGCTAGTCCTAAAGTGGCTAGTGTCAAGTGCTCTTTGTTTACTTTCTGCGATGTACAACCCTTATATTGACTCATCCTCCGTATTCACGTAATTCCGTGAATATCATTATTCACACAATTACTTTAAATAAATCTAAGGTTTTTATATTAAATATTATATATATATATATATTCTAATTTAATAATATATAAGGTTTACGTTATTTATAAATAATAATTAAAGAAACTTAAAATTAAATAATATAGTCTTTATATCACAAAATATTATATCGACTTAATATTTTAAAAATCGTAGATTTTATATATAATAAAAAAAGAAAATTAAGTTTAGTATTTGTAATTATGTTTTTACGTTAAAAATTTCCAGATTAATTACAAATATTATTTAACTTTATTTCGCTTAACTTCGGCTAATCCTTATAAGAAGACTCTTAAATGCGCTCTTATTCCGACTTCAAAAATTATAATATATAAAAGAAAGAACTGAAATTAAACTTTTAGCATTATATTTTTACGCTAAAAACTTAAGTACTAATTAGAAATGCTTATTAACCTTACTTCGCTTAATTTCGGGTAATCTTTATAAGAAGGGTCTAATATGCGCTCTTATTCCGACTTAAAAAATCGGGAAATTAATATATATATATATAAAGAAATTAAATTTAGCCTTATTAATTATATTTTTGCGTTATAGATTTAAATATTAATTAGAAATACTTATTAGACTCATTTAGCTTAATCTCGACTAATTTTTATAAGAAGACTCTTATAAGCGCTCTGATTCCACCTCGAGTTGCTCCTTAATTCCACCTAGGGCTAGCCTCGCTTCGGCTTTATAACTTTTTTTAAGCGAGATATGCGTTGAAAAGCCCTGATTTCGCTAATTAAATTAAAGAAAAAATCTTGTAATTCGGATAACGTTTAAAACTTATTAAATCGAGGTTAGCGCCGGACCCTAATTCCACTGAATCTTCGGTATTAATAAAAGTCGACGAAATTACAAGTAGTAATTAAAAGACTTATATCCCCGGAATCCTGCTTTAATTCTTTATAAAATAAGTCTTTTAAAAGTGCGCTAGCATAGCGTTGATTTTTGACGATTGTTTGGTAAGATGCCAAGGCTCGGCACGCCCTGATTCCCCTCCCCTGCCCGCTTTTCCGCACTTTTTTTCAAAAGCGTGCATCGCTAGCGTTTATTATAATAAAGGCGTAAAAGCTAACGCATCTGATAGCCCGCAACTCTGCAATTTTAATGATATTCTTTTCATAAGATTCGGATTAGTAATACGCGCGTAATCGCCGATCCGCGCCCTAATTCCCCCGCGTGCCCTATTAAGGTTATAAGACGTGTAACGTATATAATAGCCGGTTCACTTCCTGTATGCTCGGGGACTCGCTTACAGTCGGGGAAAGCGAGTGTCCCGCGAAAGCGAGTATTCCGCGCTACGTCAGAATTTATTAAGGTTATTAAATTTACTAATAGTTATTATTTAAATTAAATAAACTTAATAATTAATTTCGTAAAGAAAACTAAAAGAATACGAAATCGGCTTAATAAATAATTAAATTAATTAATTTACTATTAGATTTAATATTTAACGACTTTTTAAGAGCACTTTAATCGTTCGGGTTAGGCTTAGAATCGACGTAATTTTTAATTATTTCGGAATAAGTATTTTTAAATTTAAATTCTATTTCTTAATTTAATTTTATTATCTTTGCTTATGTTTTAGCTTTATAAACTTATATTAAAAATTATAAAAAAGCCTCTTTATTATATAATGATTATTTAAGAATTATAAATTGCTTTTTAGGGTTCTGTCGTATAGGCACGGGCAGCTGCTCTCTTGGCACTGCAAGTGACTTAATTAAGTTCTACTACTATAAACCGCCTTCAGGAGAATAACTGTCTTCTCCTAATTCGGAGAGTTTTTAAAATAATAATTAATTACTTTAATTTAATTATAACTGCTTATAATACTTTAATCCACTTTTATATCACAGTTATAAGCTTTATTAATAAAGCTATTAAGTTAGTATTCTTTCTTTTATACGCTGTTAATTTAAATAAAGCCTATAAGATAAGTTTATAAGTAAAAAACATTTACTATATATTACAGAGTTTTTTACCTTATTATAAAGTGTAATTCACACCGCTATTTTTTATTAACTCTTTTATTTCACTTTAAACGAATATAAAAGCCGAGTAACTAGACTTTTTAGTCCTTCTTCTATTGAATACTCGGAGCTCATAAGAGCAACTCCTTCGTTATAATAAACTTAATTTTAGTTTTTTTTTTAAATAATCGAACTCCTCTTAATTACGACAAGCGCACTTAAACTCCTTAATATTAAGCGTTTAAATCCTTTTATATCTTTTATAAAATATAGAATTTAATAGATCTTACGTTATTAGTTACTCTTAACCTTTTCGACGCCGAACCGAAACCCTTATTATTAAATAATTTAAAAGTATAATAAAATAAAAAAACTATTAAATACAACTTTTAAACTTAAGTAAAATAAGACGAAAATACTCGCGACTTTATAAAGAAAGGCCTTAAGCCGAGCGCATTACCACCGGTAAAAGTTATAATTAAGAATATAGCTTTAATATATATTATTCTTATAAGAGAACACGTAAGGAAGCTCATATAATAAACGAAAAAGGCTTAAGCTTATAAGGCAACTTATAAATAAATTCAGGAGATAATTAATCTCTTTATTTATTAAAGAATAATTAAGGAATGCGAAAACGAGTAAGCTCGTATAGAAAAGGAGTAATTAATCGAAATAATAAATAAAAACCTTTAATTAAAGTTATGGACTTTTTAATTACTCCTCCGGATCTTTAAGAAAGATTACGCCCTTTTAAAAATAAGTGCTCGTACGCTGGCATAATTTACTTATAAAAAGAAGCTCGCTATTATTAAGGCAGGGCGAGTTAATTTTAAAAAATAACTTTAAAAATAAAAAGCAGCTTATTAAAATACTCTTTTATACGACTTATTAAACGTCAAAAGACCGCTAATAATACTTGACTTTATTAAAGCGATACAAGAGAAGCTCGCACCGGAATAAGCGCGCGAACGGCACTTTAAATTATTAAGAAATAATACTCTTAAAATAATAAACTAATATTTTTTACTTAATTACATTAATTAATTATTTACTTTTAATAAAGAATCACTTATAGCTTTTAAATAACAAAAGACAGTAAGCTTATATATTACTCTTAAAAGAAAATTAAATGCTCCCGTAACCCCGTCAATTTAATAAAATTAGTCGTCAAACACGCGAGTAAATACCTACTTATATAAGCATTACTTTTACCGTTATAAGGCTATTAATTATTATAAACTTCGGTATTATTATAACGGCTCGACGGCGAGTAACTTCAGGAACCTATTATTAATAAAAGAAATTAAGAAGACTCGACTCCGACTAAAGAGCGACTTCCCTGACTTCCGCTAAGAAATTACTAAACTCAGTAAGAATATACTATTAATAATACAATTAACTTTCGGACCGCCTTTCGGTAATTCCTTTTCTATTTAAACACTAATAACTTTTATAGCTTTAAAGCCAGTTGCTTTAATAAAAGTAAAATACTCTAGAAACGTTTAAGCTTACTTTATAAGCCCTGAATTTCTCGACGAAGCTCTCGCTACTGCAGGAGTATACGCTACTATAAATATAAATTGCTATCCGCTTATAAAAAGCACTTTACTTAATAACGGAGCTATTATTTATTTAATAAATTCAAAAGCTCTCTTTATCCTTAAAAGCTTTATTAAATTTACTACGGACGACAGCGTTAAGGCCGGAACGTTAAGCTTAATAATTAAAGGCCGCGGTATTCGAGTCTTTAAAGGTGTTCTCCACGGCCTTAACGGACCGAATATAAGCGATTTAACCTTCTCGAACGTCGCTGTCGTTAAAGGCTTTAATGTTAATATTATTTTAAAAGCTCGCCTTTTATAAATAAGAGTTTAATATAATAGTTTAAATTATACTTTACACGGGAATAATTGAGGACAGTTTAATTTTAAAGTAATTATAATAATAATTTAATTTAGCTTTCTTTAAATATAAGCCTTTTAATTATTTTTCGGTTTCTTTAATTACTCGTCGCATTTTGACTTATTTAAATTATAACTTTTTAATGTTTTTAACGCTAGAAAAGAGTATTCGCTAAGGCTTTCAGTTAAATAGACGATATTTAAAGTTATAAGTCGACGAAGCTTACTTATAGCATTTACGCGTAAGTCATTTAAGAAAGAAAGCCTTAAAAAACTTAATAAAAAATGCGCGTAACGTCGAGATTTAAGGCTTAACTCGGTTAAAATGCGAGCATTATATAATAGCTATTATATAATAAGTAATAAGTCGTCGTTAATTAAAGAGAACAGTTATCCGTCCTTTTTACTATATTTTTTAAGATTTATTTGACTTTTTAATAAAGTTTGACGGGAATTGCTAGCTTTTATTAATTAAAGACAAATATAATAAGAAATTTTATAAGCGGCTTTTAAAAACTAAAAAGTTAATCGCCGTCTTAAATGCTCTTAAATCGTTTAAGGCGTAAACAAGACGTTAATTCGGACTTTTAGTTTATAAAATACGCTAAAATAACAATACTTTAATTATAAGAATTAATAAATTAATTAAGTATAAAAAGTAATATAAAGAAAGTAATATTAATATTAAATTTATCTCCTTACATATATACTAACCTAATAAAAAAGCTAAGCGCGTAAGCAAAGAAATAATTAATAAATCGATTAAGATATGCTTCTCCGCTAATTTACCCCGAGCGCTTTAAACGGAATTAATAATAGCGGCAATTATTTTTTATAATATAAGTCCATTTACTCGCAAAGGCTTTAAGAGTCTTAACGAAGTGTTTTAAGCTTAGTTTAAGCAGTATTTTCGGTATTACGACCTTAAGCTCACGCTAAAACTAATAACCGATTTACGGCCTGACTAAAGTAACCTATATACGTATAATTATAAAGCCTACCTTATAATTAAAGACCGAGAAGCTCTTCGCCAAAGAGAGCTTTTAAAGTTAACTTATAAGTATACCTTAATTACTTAATTAAATACGTCTTATCTAATATTTATAAGATCTGAGTGCTTTAATTATAGTATGTAATAATGACTCGAAATGTTACTTTTAACGAAACCCTCTTTTATTTAAGCTCTTTAAATATAAAAAGAACGGTCGACTAATCGCGCTTAATATTAAAAGATTTTATAAAAATATTAAAAAAAGAAAAGGGAAATTAAGACGCTAGTTTTATTATAATCAATCGACTGAGCGCACTTAATATATTAAAATTAAAAACACTGTTTATTACTTCGAACGGAAAACAATTAAGCGAAGCAATAAGCGCTATAAAAGTCGACGAGCTTATAAGCTCGGAGGTGTTAAAACCTCTAATTAAGTTTTCAAGCTCGAGGGTGGAGTTATTTACTCCTCCTTTAGCTAAGTTAATAAAAGTAAATACATTACTTTTAGTTAATTTAATAGCTCTTGACTTTATTTAGCCGCTCGTTAATAAGAACTCGGGGGTAATTTAATTAAAAAAGAGTATTAGAATTCTTACTCACGAGCACCTTAATTAAGTCTTAAAACAAGCCGACACTTTAAGATAATTAGCGTTTAAAAGCGCAATTAAAAGAAGTGTTTTATATAATATATTAAACTTTTAAAATAATATAAGCCTTAAATAGAAGTCGATATTATAAATTATAATTTATTTTAAAAGGCTATATAACTAAGAACGTAATCTTAAGCGTTAAGGAGCACTTAAAGAAAGTATCGACCTTAAGTAATTAAAAGCTTTACCTTAAGTAATTAAGTACGAAGAGCATTTATAATTATTAAAATTAAAAAAAAACGAAGAGTTAAGTTTACGCTTATTGCTCTTAGCTCTAATTAAATTAAATTTTAGCTTATTTAAACTTCTTAAAAAGAAAAGAGTAAAAGACTAAGTAATTAATAAAAGTCGAAAGACTCGAGTTAATAATAAAGTAACGAAACCGAATTAAAACATTTATATAATAACTATTAAAGAGCTAATTACAGAATTATTATAATCGTTAAGCAATCGCGAGCACTTAAAGGATTTTTTAAGGACTTTCTAGCTTAGTTAAGAACTAGTGCGAAGAGACGGAAAAGACTTAAGCGTAATTCACGTTATTATATTAGCGTTTATATTTAAAAATATCGAAATTCGACAATTAATTAAGCTCTTACGAATTCACTAGTCACAAATGCCTAAGGACTTATTAAATTAAAAAGACCTTAGGGACTACTTATTAAGAGAGCACTTTTGAGCCGACGCTATTAAGGAGATTATTAACCTTAAGTCGCGTAACTGCTAAAGAGTCGTTAAATATACTTTTACTATCGAGCAACTAATTCCCTTAAAATAAGTATTTCACGCTAAGGTCGATTCGTTAAGGTATTTAACTTACTATCGCTCTCGAGTCGTTATAAGAGGAGACTTATAGCCTAAAACGTTAATTTTATTAATATATATTGCCACTTTAGCTGCTCGCTCCTTTAGAATCGCTATAACTATTATAACTTAATTTAATTTAGAAATAATTTAATTTAATATAGTAAATGCTTTTATTAACGCTAAACAAAATAAGACAAGTGCGCGCGTACGCTATTATTTATTAGACGGTTTTAAATAAGACGGAATAATAGTAGAAGTTAATCGCGCACTTTACGGACTTAGAGACTTACTAGCGCTATAATACGGTGACTTTATTTATACTTTAATAACTTTAGAATTGATTACTTATAAAGAGGAGCCTTATATATTTATAAACGAGTAACGTACAGTATTTATAATATTTTATATCGACGATATTTAAGTGCTCTATTACCTTTCGGCTTTTATAAACGCTAAATTAATTATTAACGGCTTAAATATAATATATAAGCTTACCGGAGGAGAGTAAATGGAGTAGTTCTTAGGCGTTCGTATTATTAGAGATCGATTAGCGAAGACTATCTCTTTAATATATAATATTTATATTCAAAAGGTTATTCTTCGATTTAAGTTAATAAATAGAAATTACTTAAGTATATTATTACCTTAAGTCGAGCTATTAAAGAATTAAAAATAAGTTACTTTAGCTTAAATTAAGGAATTTTAAGAGAAGATTAAATTAGTACTTTATATTATAATTATATTACGCGTAAACGTCGCTTTTATTATTTTAAAGCTTTTTCATTTCTTAATTAATCTTTCCCGAGAGCACCTAGCTGTAATTAATTAAATAATTCGTTACCTTTTCGGCATTTGTTTTTTAGCGATTACTTATAATTATAAGTTACGCGACTCCCACCTTATAATAACATTAAATGCTTTTTTTATAAATAATATTAAGATAAGGTAATCTTTTAATAAATATATTTTCATATTTTTTAAAGATTTAATCTTTTAAAGAGTAGCTTTATAAAATATAATTATTATATTTATAATATAAATAAAGCTTCTTAGAATTAAGCGCATTAGCAAAGAACTTATAATACTTTAGCGATTTTTTTAAGAATTACGCCTTAATATAAGAGTAACTTAAATAATTT
Source organism: Rhexocercosporidium sp. MPI-PUGE-AT-0058 (assembly GCA_020746875.1). Taxonomy (NCBI): domain Eukaryota; kingdom Fungi; phylum Ascomycota; class Leotiomycetes; order Helotiales; genus Rhexocercosporidium; species Rhexocercosporidium sp. MPI-PUGE-AT-0058. The sequence continues at coordinate 26,079 of JAGTJL010000040.1, read as the reverse complement.
TTTATAATAATTAATAAACGATTCAGTTAATTATTAATAAAAATTAACGTATTTTTATTAAGTTGCGCTACGTTAATATTCAGAATATATAATTACGCTAAGAGTTTTAAAAGAGTACTTTTATAATGGAATATCTTCTTATAAATTATATACTAATTAATAAACTTATTAAAAACCTCTCTCGGCAGAAATTTAAAGCATTTATTACTCTTATTAACTTAGTAGATATTTGTGCTTAACTAAAGTAACTCCTTTAAGAGACTTACTTTAAAGCAGTCTTTTATATATATTTTTTACTTTTTATTTATTTTTAAAGTAATTATATAATAAATTTACTTTCTAATTAAAGAGCTTTATTTATATTATTATATATTCTTTTATAAAATTCTCTTTTATAATTTTATTTTATTAAAAATTAACTGAGCTCGGAGGTATAAATCATTATATTTTAAAAAGTTAATTGCTTTTAACAATTTTTTAATTTAAAAGTAAACGTAAGCTTTAATTTTTAAAATATAAGGGGACACTTAAAGAGTAAGAAGTTCTTAAGCCTCAAAAAACAAAAGAATAGCTTATTTATTAAAAGGTAAAAGGCTTAAAACCTCCCGAACTAGCTCGCCTAAAGCATTAATCATTATATTAATTAGCTTTTCAACGCGAGCAACTTAAGCTTTTTGCTTAAAAGTAAACATAACTCTACGAGTAGACATAGCCTAAAAGGCTAAAATATTAAGGTTAAAACTATAAGCGCGAGTAACTTTAGTAATAGCAATAGTAATAAGATAATTAGCTATTTCCTTATTACTTTTTTTAATAAAGAAAGCATCTGCAGCGGCAGTAATCTTTTTTTTAATAATATAAGCATAAGCTATAAAAGCAGCTAAAGACTTTTCTTTTTCTTTTAAGAAATTAATTAAATTAATTTGATTTTCTAAAAATAAAGCGAGTAATTTATTATTCTCTTTATTATTATTATCTTTATTATTACCTCTGAATCTATTAGCAACTCTTAAAGTAACTCTATTACTAAAACTAATAATAGCGCCAGTAGTAATAGTTTTATTAATATTATTACCTTTAAAAGCGGCACAGACCGGGATTCTTAACTGTTTTAACTCTTAAAAAAATTAATAATAAATTAAAAAGCGAGAAAAGAGCAGCTAAATCGACTTACTTTTTTGTTAGCTTTATTTTTTAATATATTATAATATACGAGAAAAGAAGCCTAAGCAGTAACGGGAGTAACTACGCACTTATGGCCGGACAAGTAAGCGAAGCAACGAGCACCCTTTTTAACGGTATTATAATATTAACTGCTACTTTTTATTTAAAAAGCGTTATTAATACAGCTTAAATAAACTATTATACGAGCACTTATTAATTACTTTAGAGCCCGGGGAATAGCAACGGCACGGCAAAGAGCGGGGGCGGGGACGGGAGCAGCCGACAGTCGTGCCTTAATAACGACTTTCTTTTTATTATTAATAATAGCCTTAACTTATTATAAGTCAGCGGTTATTCTTTAATTAATTAATTTTTAATTAGTCGATCTCTAATTAATAAATCAAAACTAATAAATCGAAAATCGAGCTACTCACCTTATTCTAGCGAGCAAATCGTCGTTCTGCCATAACGATTTTAGCGGAGCGCTTAAAGACATCTATAGTGTCGAAGAAAGCGGTTAATTAATTAATAAATTAATTAAGTAATAAATCGAGAGCAGTCGATCTATATATTATCGAGTGTTTATAGGTTTAGGTTTAGTGAGAAAATAGTTAATTTATATAATTAAATTATTTACTTAATTATTATATATAAGTGAATTTATTTACTTAATTCTTTCCTATTATTTGCTTTCGCTTAATACAGTCAATTATAATAATAATAGCTTATTACTATTAATTGCCTAGGAGGTGTGTCGTATAAGCACGGGCAGCTGCTCTCTTAGCACTACACGTGACTTAATTAGATTCTACTATTATAAACCGCCTTCAGGAGAACAACTGTCTTTTCCTAATTCGGAGAGCTTTTAAAATAATAATTAATTACTTTAATTCAATTACAACTGCTTACAGTGCTTTAATCCACTTCTACACCACAGGTTCTTAATTAAAATAAATTCTTTAAATAAAAGAAACTCTTTTCGCCGAATATAAACTTTAAAACGCTCTCGTCGTAACTTCTCGTTTTTATATACGTATATACCTCTTATATAAAAAGTATTTTTTACCTTATTAATTGCTATATTAAGCTGTTTTTTTACTTTCCGTTAAGCTTCGCCTAATTCTTTTTTATCTCTTATTTTAATCTTCTTTCGAAGATTATTTATTATAAAAGCTTTTCTTTTTTTTATATATATTCTTCTGCGAAATTCCCTTTCATTTATTATTAATCTTTATTTTTTTTTATAACGCGGAATATTTTAAAGTAATTAAATATACTTTATATAATTATATAATTCCTTTTTTACTAATATTTTTAAATATAATAAAAGTATTATTAAAGAATTGAATAAAATCCTTCTTTCTTAAAGTAATAAGCTTTATAATAGCTTCTTATATAATATTTTGTATAAGAAAAAGCAAAGATAATAAATCCTGCTTATTTTTACTTTTCTCTTCTTATAATTCTTCTTATACTCTTTTATCTTAGCGATTCTTACGTTTACAGAAATAAATTATATTCTAGAAGTTTTAAATACGTTTATAATCGTATATTCTTTAAAAGTTTAAGTACGGATTTTAATAAGATCGCGAAAGAAAGAAGTAATAATATATTTAAAATCAAAGCTTCGTAATACGACTTAAATTATTAAATTATAATAGTATTTCTAAAGCCGGAATATACTACTAACGTTAAGAGATTATAAAACATACGTTAAATAAAAAAGGTAATAAAAAAGATATATATGATTTTCGGCGCACTTTAATTAGAATAGCTTAAAATAATAAGATTCATAACTATTTAGAAGTAAGATCTTCTAAAGCTTATTTAGCTTAACTCTAGTATATTTAAATCAAGTGATCTGAGTATTTTATTATCTTCTTGTTATTAATATAACTTATAAGCGTATAAGTAATTATTTTCTTTTCTTTTAACTCTTTTGCAACTTAATTTTTTATAATATTAATTTTAAAAGTAATAATAAATAAAAGAAATGGCTCTCGTTTATTGGTATATATTATTTTTAAAATCGTAATAGATTTGCGATTCTTAAGAGAAGTTATATATAATTCTTTAACTTATATTAATATAATAATAAATTCTTTAGTAAGATAATTAATTTGTACTTTTGATTCGTTAATATTTAAGATATTCTGTGCTTATTTAATCTTATACTTATTTATAACGAATTTTAGCTTTTTAAATTATTTTTGAATTTTATCTTTTATATATATATTAAGTCGTGCGTGTGCGATAAGCTTCGTTTTGATTATATAAAGCTTAGCGTAATTCTAGAACTATTATTAGATAAGAGGCTTTTGATTCGGAAATTGAATCTGTAAGTATTAGTAAAGATACGTATAAAATATAATAATATACTTACTTTAAGTAGTAGATTACAGTATAAATTATATTATACGTCGCACTTAAGCCGATTTCCTATTGACTTAAGTAGTTTTATATAATTGCTTAATCTTACGTATTATTTAATATTTTATTTATTTTATTATACGTATTAAACGTTTATTGCGAATTCCGCAACCGATTTTTAGCTTATTAATAGACTTTTTTAGAGAATCCTCTTTAATAAAGTATATTTGTGCCGTAATAATTAAATGCTTAATAGAATAAGCAATTTTCTATTCGCGGGCTTTTGCAAAAGCTCTATTATAATCCGATTTAATAGTATATTTAAAGTAATAATTCGTAATTAGTTATTTTTTAGTAAGTAGAGGAAAGACGTAATTCCCTTATTAAAGATTCCTTACTTTAGATTAAGTAGGAGTTATAGTTTCACTAAAAGTAATATTATATAAGAGTTTTGGTTAAACATTTATTTATAAGAAAATATAGTTTACGCGTAAAATCCTTAGTAACGCGATCTGGCGCGGGATACTCGCTTTCCTCGATTATAAGCGAGTCCCCGAGTATACAGGAGGTGAACCGGCTATTACAGGTAAATATAATAGAAATATATTATTTTTAAAGCACTTTTAAAGGAATTCCGTAATCTTATACCTTTCGTAGCCGTCTAGAATAAGGAGTCTTGCTGAATAATTACGTGGATCCGCTTAAGGAATAAATAGCTTTACTAGCTATTTAAAAGCTATATCGTCGGTCGTCTACTTATTATCGGTTATAATGAAGTACCAGTCGTTAAATACGTCTAATAAAGACGGAAACTACTATTGCTATATTGACTTTCTCTTGTAAATTACAAGAGGTTATATGAAGACCCCCGTAGCAGAAATACACTAAATAATTAACGTCTAAGTGCGTGAGCCAAGTTATTTTCCATGAATTTTACGCTTTTTAGCGTGCCTTATAATAAAACTATTCAAACTATAATCTTTTATAATATTAGTCTCGTTTATATTCTATTATTAACTCGCTGGAATAGCCTTAATAACTGGAATCTCTAATTTTTAAAACTAAAGCTTAATAATATCGGAATAAGCGCCGTTAATACGTATAAAATCGACGTATATTTATTTCTTCGTCTTTAAAATAAGATTCCGTATTAAAAATCTGGAAATCTAGTGCTTTCCAAGTAGTAAATAGTCTCCTTAAAGAGCTAGAAGACGCTTCGTAAAAACCTTAATTTATATATACGTAATTCCACGATTAAGAGACTCTTAAGTCAAAACCTAATTAGTTAATCGACTCTCTTTTAAAGTAGGCAGCTTTTATAAATAGCTAGCGACTTACTTATAAGATAACGTCGTTATATTGCGGCTACAAAAGGTAAACCTCGGAATACTTTATTTAAGCGATGCCTTCTGTAATAACTTGTTGTTTGCCATCTTTATATACGTATATATGACGTCGTACTCGGTATATTAAGGCTTTATAATAAAAAGAATACGCGTTCTAAATTTGAAAAGAATTAATTAAAAAATGAAAGAGTAATTAATTATTTAACATAATAAGTAGGAGTAGCGGTGAGTTAAGCGAGGGTGGGCGGAATGGTAGGATAGGACGTTAATATACGAAAGGAGGTTAATAATATAATTAAAAGAAAGTGTTTTTATAAGTTTAAATTTAGTATTAATATTAGTTATAAGATTTAAGTTAAGCTTTATAGTTATAGGATCGGTTGAATTAAAAAGAACGTTTTTTATTATAATTACACTTATTTTGCGTGAAGTTATAATAGTAATTAATAGGTTTGTTTATATCTTTTGTTTTAGTAGGGTGCCTGCCAAGGCGCTAAAACACGGGACTGCCACTTCGGGGGATAGCGAAGTGGGGGTAATGGCTATGGACGGGTATATTCCGGTATGAGAGCGTAGGATTGACGGGATCAGGGCCTTGTAGCTGGGGCGCACCTCTCTGCACGAGAGGGGCCGCATAGCTGCCGGGGGGAAGATAATGACATAGCATGGCGTGGCACGGCGGGCCATAGAGCGTATTCCAGGTGTGCGAGGGTCGTGCGAGAAGCCTACATGAACCCTTCGATTTCCACGTCTCTGCCATCTTTCTGTAGTCCAGTTGTGCAGCCAGCTGCCCTCAGCTCACCTATGACCTTTTCATAAACTCCTTGGCAAAAACTGCACAAGTCATTCACAACTTTAATTCGTTCCAGAAAAGATTATTGATCAACGAATCATTCCTACTCGTGACCTCTCCACTTTACATGACTTGTGCGCAAATATTATTTAGTTCTTTTCGCTCTTCACAGTTGTTACATCCGTACTACCCAGCTCTTGCCAAGAATCCTCCCAGCTTTGGAGACCTAGAGTCACGGAGTTTCTCCGATACTGTGTCTCCATTCCAATGACTAGCTTCTCACTCCGTTCGTCGCGCTGAAGGTAATTTTGGAGGTTGGTTGGTCCAGGAGGAATTTCGGATCGATTCTCTGTAGTAAGAGTGCGAGAGCTTGAACAATTCCTGCAAAGCAACGTTTTATCAGCGCAGGTATCGTTACCAATTCTAGCGATGATTACTCATTCTCTGATAGCTCAGGCATTTGTGTGTCGGTATCTTTTTTCATCTTCTCCTGTTTATGTCAAGAAGTGATAATGAATAGAGCGTGGATGGGTATTGAACAAGATTAGTAACTCACCGACCGAGACCTGAAGAAATCTGGCTTGGAGGAGTTGAGCTCGAGACCTTAAGAAAATGTTCTGTATTCCGTCCAGCTCAAGGAAGATATGGCTAGAGAAGAGTTGAATGGATCAATTTGGAGTCGACCAATGAAGCAAAAACAATACATTTGGTTGCAAAGGAGAGAGTATTCTGCGGCTTCAGTGAGCTCTTATATTTTAAAGTAGGAAGACTCGTACTTTTTCGCACCGAACTTTCAAGTTGGTTCTATGCCCATGTAGTGCAGAAAATAATCCAATTGAGATAGAAGGGTTCACCCCCTAATCGCCCACACCCCCCAACCACTCATCTTAAAATTTGAAGACCTTAACGCCATAACTTCGAAGAAAATATAAGATATTAACCATATTTAGAGTAATATCTATAATCTGGGAAGTTTTTAGAATTTTCTGAGGACTTTGAAAAATCGAGAAAATTTTGGTGGGGCTGGCGTGGGCGGTTGGGGGTGAACCCTTCCTGTAGGGGGCAAAATTAACGTTCCTTTTGAGGCACGTGCATACAATACCAAAAAAAAATCTTAATATTTAGTCATCTGCCCTCCACGACGTTTACAGTCCCATAACCTCTTTATATATCTATTGTACATATTATAAACCGATTCTTACTTAAAATGCTCTTTAAAAATCCATCGAAAACGTGCTAAAGCATTTCGTTTATTCTGTGTCCTTCGAGCATGAAACATTTTCTTTAATGAAGTTGTACACGACTCGAAGATTAATAAATCAGGAGAAGTGCCTAGCGAAATAATATAAGGGATATTATTATTAGCAAACCACTTCTTCGAAGTCTTCGAATCATGAGCTAAATCCTTATCTTGCCAAAGAGTAAGACCTCTCGAAATGAGCTCTTGTTTAATCTTCGGAAGGATTTCCTCGATATACACTTTCGTAGTTATCTTTTCAACTGAATTACTTAAAACATCGTAAGGAATCATTATCTTCTAGTCGTACCCGATAATCACAAAGACGTTAATAAGTGACAAGTGTTCTTCTTCTCGAGCTTTCGCTTTTGTGTCTTTCGAAGTGACTTTCTTTATGTGAACGTTACATGCTTTCTCTCGAGATTCCTTCCTTCGACGACGCTTTACTCTCTTCGTAACTTAAGGACTAATACTTAAGTGAAACTCATTGCAAAAAGCCATATCTTTCTAGTCTTCCGGATATAGTCGTTTCGAGAGCATCTTATCGGCGTGCTCTCGACGAGTAGTTTCTTAATTTTTATTTAATTCTTTCTCCTCCTCGTATACAAAGTTCCCGAGATCTTCATTCGCTTCACAAGCTCGTCGAATAGTCCTCGCATCAACTGTTTGCTTTCGAGCAAGCTTAAAATGTGTAGTCTTAAGTAGAATTACTCCTGCTGCTTCGGCGACATCTTGCCAAAGAGCACCTCGATTATCAAGAGGCTCTTTGTCGTCGTCAAGATAATCAGTAATTATAGCAGTATCATTTCGTGTAAGAGCTCTCTTTTGGCCGCGAGGATCGGGACTAGAATCAGCTCAATTATGACAAGTTCGAAGCTGATGAGATTTAATAATCTTAGCTGAGTTACGAGCATTAACTCCGGTAATCTCGTGTTTGATTTCGAATAGAATCGGACCAATACGTTGCTCGAGGAGCTTTATAGCGATAACAACTGAGCGAGTAGGTGACTTAACATGGCCTTCACCGTTATATTTTAAGTCAAGAGGAGGAGTATAAGGTCTCGCGCGAGATTTGCGCTTCTTTTAAGGCCGAATAGAAGGCATTTCGAATAATTAAAAATACAAGAGATGTATTAAGAAAAGGTGTGTTTATATATAAACAAAGCTATTTGGTGGGGTACGCACGTGCCTCAAAAGGAACGTTAATTTTGCCCCCTATAGCCTTCTTACTGACGTTTATTGCCTTCGGGAAACTTTCTTGCATAATCGTTAGTGCGCTGCCTGTAATTCTGCGTGCTCTCGCTTACAGTCAGGGAAAGCGAGTGTCACAGGAAAGCAAGTGTCACAGCTCAGATAGCGATAATCGTGATTCTCTATTAAAAAACGCGTACTTTTGATCGCGACTGTAACGCTTTGTAACGCGATTATATCCACTTTATTTACTGATTTTTTCTGGATATTATGGAGCCATTGAGTAACTTCTATTCTATTCATACTACGAAGTCCGCATATGATCGAGCCTTTCAGGAGGCAAGAGATTGGGCTTTAGATAACCCTAAAGAGCTACCAAAGAACGCAGCACGCATTTTCTATGTAAAGGAAGATATATTACGCTAATCGATACATAAGTTGAAGCACAAGACTCGGAATACCTTTAGAGGCTTTTGTCGCTATAGCGGCAATAATATTATCTTGACAGCGGCGCAAAATGAGGCCATTCGATAGTACTATTACGAGTAATGGGAAGCTGGCTTAGGTATAATTCATGAGATGGTTAGAGCAGCTATTAAGTATTTACGAAAGGTAGTTTCATATATAATTTGTATTAAATTAGCTATTAACGTTTATAGACTGTATCTCCTTCTTTCGCTCTTTTATTTAAACGCTAGTTTACTAATTAGCTAAAAAATAATTTAAACCTCTACATAATTAAAACTAAGCTAATTAAATATGCCAGACTCGAATCTCATACGGAAGAAGACGTCAAGAAGTGGTTTACTGAGTTGGGCGAGGTAATGAAGAAATATAAGATCGATAAAGGCAAGAAATTATTAAATATAAACGAATTTGAAGTGCGAGTTGGCTGCCTTACTAAAGAGTTAGTTATCGTTCCGATAGCTGTTAAGGAGCTTTATACGGCCTTATTAAAGAATCGCAAATCTCTTATTATAATCGAGACAATTCGGGGAGATAAAAAGAATACTCTTCTTTTATTTATTATCACTTTAAGAGAGAAGATAATAAAGAATTAAATATCTTTAAATCTTATGGGAAACGAGATATTAAATATATTACTATTCGGATACATTAATAACGATATAATCATAAGATATGCCGACCATTTAATTAAGTATTTTTATACCGGACTATTTAAATTATAGAAAATGCTACTCTTAAATAATTATGAGTTTTACTATTAGCTTCCGTTTTAACTTAAGTATATAGAGAACCATATCTTCTTATTTTATTTCCTTAGTTATTTTACGCATATTCTATAACCTCTTAATATCGGCATTTATTAGCTATAAAAGCATTACTACTTAATAGCTATTGCCGCTGCCTTGAGATCTCTCGATTTCGAGTATATTATTACTTCCTTTTTCCGTGATCTTACAGGAATTCGTTAAAAAGCTATATAATAATATATAATTATCAACGCTTTTATTACGTTAAGAATATAGCCTTTTAATATTTAAGCCGGCTTAAAGAAGATACGGTCTTACGACAAAAAGAAGCGTAATATTATAAATATAAAAGTTATTAAGGACGAGTTAGACTTACTTCTATTACTTCTGTTAAGGCCTTATAAATTATAGAATACGACATTTATTATTAACTCGTTTATTAACAAAGACCTTATATAGTTTTTAAATAATTCTCGTAATATCTTCTCTCGAACGATATAGAATATTACGGTTGAGTTGCAAAAGGCTCACTTAATTACGGTCGAGTATACGGCTTTATAGCAGAAGATTAAGGAAGACAGTAAGCGCAAGAAGACTTCTCGTCGGAGTATATATAAAGGTAGAGGCGCAGGTAACGTCGACGACTTACGAAAAAGAATTCGCATTCGAGAAGAGACTGAAAAGACGGAGGCTTTACGTAAAGCTTAACGCAACTTTACTCAAGTAATCAATAAGTCAAAAGAAAGCCTCCGAGTTATAGGAGTCGCAGCCAGGAAGAGCAACCGAATAAATAAGGAGTTATTAAAGGGCTATAAAGCGCGTGGAGAATTCGCTCCGGCTAATATCTTAATTCCTGCGAGAGAGCCTGATAAAGCTCCGAACGTTATAGAGGCTCTTTCTCTCACGCCTTAAGGCCATCTCGAATTCTATTACGCCGTAATTCAGGCTTAATTAGCTGTCGATGGAGTTGAGGGCGACGAGATTGTATTCTTTATAGAGCTTATAGTAGGAGAGGCTATTAATTATAAGAATTTAATAAAGTCTTCCCTTACGCCGGACGCAGAGCTCGAAGATATACCTGAGGCATTAGACAGCTTTAATATTAAGTCTAATGTAGGCTTAATTAACTCTATAACTCGTAATGTTAATTTTATATAATTTTAATAATAATTAACGGTGTAGATTCCTAATTACTATATAAATTAGGTGGTGCGGGGGAATCTGAGCTGTGACACTTGCTTTCCTGTGACACTCGCTTTCCCTGACTGTAAGCGAGAGCACGCAGAATTACAGGCAGCGCACTGACGATTACATCTTTTAATCTTAAGATACTTTGAAGCAGACAACATCCCTCGCCTATCTCGACTTAGAATCTCCAAGAGTGTTGGAAAGAAAGGAGGGTTGGGTGAAAGGCATCGCTTCAGTAGCCGCCGAAATTATCAGGCAAACGCAAGCCACCAAGGCTGTGTCTCGGCGCTGCGGCAGTAACACCCCTGAATTTCTGCACTTCCAGGGGAGTTGACATCCGTCTCACAATCTCAACATCAAAATTGCACTGCCCATGAGGCGAGGCTGGCAAACAACAGCGCATGAGATTCCGTTCTACCTCAGAGCCGATACGAGTTATCGCGAATACAGGAAGAGCGCCTGGCCGAACCAGCAACAACAATGACCTCCACGACTGGGACGCGATCAATCGACTATCATTCAACCTTCAGTCGGAAGGAGTCATGCTTAACATCGAGCACTGAGTGGACTTTCGAACCAATTCCCCTCAAGGAAGGCAGCGATGAATCCAGAAGGCATGGCCAAGAGAAACTCATCAGGCAGAGAGGCCGGCCCCAAAACGGATGGACCTCTAGAAGCCTGCGAAAGCTGATTAGATTGTACCTGTTGACGGACTTGGATCTGGACAGCATACGAGACCGTCTCCACGCAAAAGACTTTCAGCCATCGTAGGCCTAACACTCCCCACTGGTCTCCACTGGTTACGAAGTTAATGGAGCCGTAGCTAACAGCCCTGCAGCAAGCGTAACGTGCAGGAGAAACTCACTCTGCTTTTACAACCAAACCCAAACAAAATCAGACCAAAAGGAGACACCGAGATACTGCGACGGTTGCTTCGAGAATGCAGGACTCTTCAGAAGACTCGGTATCTGGCAAAACAAAAGCATAGGTCACTTCCCGAGTGGGTCTTTCAAGATCCTGCATCACATTCGACATTCGATTGGCGGGAATCAACGGATATCAATCCTGACCTTGACTTTAATGACTTCGGCAGCGCCCTTCCCTCCTTGGGGTTTGATTCGGATTTTGGACCAGGAAGTGATCTTCCGTTCCCAGAGTTCGGGTTTGTCCCATCAACAACTGGCTCAGCTGTCTGTTGGTCTGCTGCAGGTGAGAACATCCAAGGTGACAATTTGCCTGAATCGAACGAACCGATCGCCCTATCCGTCTGCCACCCATTAGTTGCAAAGAAATATCCCAAGGTCAATCCTACATATGTGCAAGACAATGCCGGCACACACCTGTGGGCAGACTTTGATGCACCGAATCTCAAAGAGTTTGAAGTGACGCCACCCCACATTGATACTCTCTACCCTTCCAGCCAAGTCGCATGCTCTACTTTTCAGCACTCGCTCTCGAATCAGGATTGCATGTCAGTCACGGAGGATGTAGGAAAATCCAAACATTCAGCCTCAAGCTCCGTCATCAGCAGTATATTCAGCAAGATGTCGCTTAGCCAAGCGTCAACTTTGCACGATGCGCGTAATTCTTGAACGTCTGACGGCGTTGCTGGGTTGGAATCGTTTAATGCTACGCCTCCGATAATACTGCCAGGCGTATTGCCTGAGTACTGCTGGCAGCATATCAACCAGAACCAACTGCGCCGCTGTAATCAATGGAATAAGCCCCAAAATTATAGCACACAGTGCTATGTGAGTAGCACTCCGACCAGTCGAACTCTTGATACGGATATACTTTCAAGAATTGCTCAGCGCACGGTCCGAAAAGAAGACTTGCACGAAATGGATGCATTCGGGAATTCCACTATGCACATTTCCGCAGCCATGTCTGCACCGCCAAAATACTTGATTTCCCTGGTCAAATTGGGAGCAAACATAAATCGCCTCAACAATGCTGGGCAAACTTTCCTGCATCTGGTCAAACCAGAGGTTCTTAAATATTGTGACGACTTCTGCTATTTGCTTGAGCTTCTGAGGGTTCAAGGATTCAATTTTAGCCAACATGATCATCTTGGCCAAAGCCCTTTCCATCTACTGATGCGACCTTGGATCGGTCACGATACGCTTCGCAAAATTATCACCCAGATGGATGATCTCCCAATACACAGACACATCTCGGCCTCCCGGGATTGCTTTGGGTATACGGTTGTAGGACATTTGAACCTTCAAGAAACCGACTTTGGAACGAACCTCGACCGCGCAATCCTGTCTCTCTCCTGTGAGACCGAAACTTCTATATCTGCCTCAACGGGTCTTCGAACTCAGGCTGCACCCAGCAGCAGCGACGTGCAAACTAGCCCTGACGAACAGGCTTCTCGTAACTACGAGAACCACCCACACCTTGAGACGATCAGTGACCTCTACCTGTACGAGCAGCATGTTGATTACTGGAGAACTATCCTTACCGCCAAGGATTCACCTTGGTTCGAGGATTCCAAAGGAAGGAATGGCCTTCACTGCCTCGCAGAAGCACCTCTCGTTACAGTGTGGGGGATAATATGACGATATATCGATAAATCTTGATATATTGATACAATATAGTAGAAGCCATATCGAGGCCGATACAATATAAGAGATCTTATATCGCATTAATAAGGCAATATATTATAATATAATAATATATTAGTGGTATTTTAAGAGGTGGTCTTAAGAGTGCTAGATCTGAGGTTTACTGCACTTCTAGCGAGAATAAAGGCTTTTAATTGGCTCGCTTAGCAAATCTAGCGCTTTAATTGATTTATGAGTAATGTAAAGTCTTAGAGCCGCACGCCCCTAACTACTTGTCAATTCTAAAGCTATTCTTATTTATTTAATTAAACACTTAATTATGCCTCCTAATAACAAGCGCCAAAAGGTTCTTCCTTTTACACGAACTGTTATCATAAGTTCTATTAACGAGACTATTGTTTTAAATAATTAAAATACATCTATAGAGCCCTTAGCCGGCCTTTCCGAGTCAAATCCTTCTCCCTCTCCTACTCTATTATCGTAAGGTACACCGCAACTAGAGGCTCTCCCTCGCGCCAAACCAATAGCTAGATTATCGTGGGTATATCGGCATATATTAAATGAAGACGCGTAGACTATGTACTTTAATTAATACTCCAGGAAAACAAAATAGCGCTGTCGATACTGCGACAAGACCTACGCTCTGTCAAGAAGCACCAGCGGTCCTAAAGCACACCTTAAAGCTATACACAAGCTCCCACGCGATTCTCCTCGTACGGCAAGTGCTTAAAATATCAAGAACTCTCTAGAAACAGTATTCGCATAGGCCGCTGCTAACCCTTAAAAGCGACGATAATATAACACGACAACTGTCGAGCAAGATAAGTTGGAGGTTTTGTGGACGAGGTGTTTAATCTTTTACAACCTTTTTTTTCGCATAGTAAAGAATACTGAATTCCGTGCCTTAATTAAATACCTCAACGAAGACGCCGAAGAGTTGCTAGCCAAAGATCACTCGACAATTCGGCTTTAGGTAACACGCCAGTACTAAGGATTAAAAACTAACACAATTATTCCGATACTTCAGAAGGCTCTCTCGAAGATATACCTCTCCTGCGACCTCTAGACCTCTCCTAATAGCTTTTATATACTCGGAATAACAACACAATTCGTCGACGAATATAGTGAGCTGCGAAGTCTGGTTTTGGCCTTACGAAAGATAGAAGAACATACTAATATAAACCTTACTGAAGTGGTATATTCCGTCATTCTAGAGTACAAGATTAAGAAGATTCTAGGCTATTTTGTAATAAATAATGCTCTTAACAACGACACCATAATGACAGCACTATCTACGACACTCCGGCGAGAGCTAAAAATCATATACGACGCGTTCCACCATTGAATTCGCTGTTAAGGTCATATTATTAACCTCGCCGTCAAATCGTTCTTATTTATTACCGACTAAAAAACTCTTCTTAAAGACACAAAAACAAGTATTTACACAGTTACTTTAGACAAGATTAAGTAGTGACGTAAGAAGGGGCCATTAGGGAAATTACACAACTTCGTGGTATATATATACTTACAATTAATAAATTTCCTACGGTAAAATGCTGAATTTTATCTAGGTCTGGCTAACTCGTAGTACTCAACGACTTCACTATTTCCTCGAATTGACGAATCAACGCATACCTCGAGACAACACAACACGCTGGAATTCTTGGTTTTTAATGCTTTAAGTTGCATAGAATCTACGAGACCTAATTGAGGAGTTTTTTAACCTATATGAAGACGCAGAAGTTGCCAACGATCGACTCAGCGATGACGAATGGGCCACAATACGCGTGATCAAGGAGTTTCTCGAGAAGCTATTAATGTCAACGAAAGCCTGTGAATTAAGAAACTCGACTCTTGACCTCACTCTTCCCTGTACTGATTATATACTTGCGCAGTTCGAGATGGGCCAGTCTCAATATAAAGATAACACTATATTTAGGCCAATGTTTAAATCTAAATAGAAAAAAATAAACAAATACTACAACCTCTTCGACAAGACACTTATATATGCGGCATCCTTGGTTTTACACCCTTCGCGCAAGTAGAGGCATATCGAGAAACATTAGAAAAAGGCTTGGGTTACTCCTACAAAAACCGCTGTCAAAGACCTTTAGGAAAAGAAATATAAGCCGGCGTTAACATCTTTAGCTTTAGTAACAACTTTTATAAATTAACAGCTTATAAATGAGTTCTTTTCTTGGTTAGACGAAGATTTAGAAGAGTTTAACGACGAATATATTCGATACTGTGCCTTACCAATTCTTTCCGGCGTTAAACACGCCTACAGATGGTGGCTAGAGGAGATTCAACAAAAGCGCTTTCCCTACCTCTCGAAAATGGCCGTAGATTTACTCTCGATCCCCGCTATGTCTGTAGACCCTGAGCGCCTTTGGTCTAGTGCCAAGATTACGGTTAATAATTGTAGAGGGCGACTTATAGTAGAGACACTACAGGCAATTAAGTGTTTAAAGTCATAGTTAAAGATTGAGGTTATAGTAAAGGACTCTATGGAAAACAATAATATAGTAGCAGAGCCGGCGGCAGCATTATAAAGGGAGAAACCTCGATTTTATGTATATATATCGTTATATCGCAATATATTAAGTCAACAATATAATATAAAAGCTCCATATCGCGGCCGATACGATATAAGAGGTCTCATATTGCGATAATATCGAGGGGGGCCATATTAGGTCAATATATATTGGTATTTATTATCCCCCACACTGTCTCGTTACATCAGAGATGCCTCTCCCTGCGGGCCTTCTCAGCCAGCTAGAGTCGTTGAAGGACATGGGCGACGGCGGCAAAACCAGCGACCGAGAATCTTTCATCAAGTCTCTCCTGAACGTAGGCGTCGACCCAAATAACTACGATAACGACGGCAATACACCCTTGATGGCCTTCATCGTCCACCGCCCTGCATCCGAGATGGACGACTGTACAACCTCGATATTTAAATGTTTGCTGGAAGCTGGAAGCAATATACATCGGCGCAACCGACAGGGAGAGACGGCTTTGCATCTCGCAATGAAATTCGGTCGACTAGCCGCCATGAAATTTCTACTGGCTTCTGGCGCCAATATCCATGCTCGAACCCGTAGTGGCCTCGGTGTCCTTGAGCTTAGTCACAAGCATTGGGTGAATTGCAAGAATGATGATAATCTGTATGGCCAAATCACGCTGTGCCTGTCTCTTGCAGCCACTTGTGGAGCCGTATCCGAACCAACTATTCTTGATGAGTGGGGGACTCTTGAATTGAGAGTTGTTGCGAACAAAATCAATGAGCCGAAGGGCTTCAAGCTTGTCAAGAGATTTCTTGGCATCAAAGTCAAAGAGCGCCGTCGGAAGAAGGGTTCAGGCAAGTCAAGCAAGTGACAGCGGCTACTATCTCTATCGCGTCCCCAATATCTTCATCTAAGGCTGTTCATATAATTTTAAGGCTGGGAAAGGCGTTTCGGGAACACAAACCCTCATGGAGAGGTTCTATTGGGATTACAATTCATTGAACTTTGCAATGCTTGAGACCCATGAAGAATGGTTATTTCAGCGACTTTCCTGTCCAGTCTGGTGCTTCGAGATCCAAGAATGAAACCGGACGTGTAATTTGTAACTGCTTAGCGAGAGGGGTTATAAGGAAGGAAGGAAAGCATCGGATGTACCGATCGAAAGGAAGGAGAGACAGCTGGTCTTTGATCTCTAATTACAAACAGCGGTGTAGTCGTCTTGAGGGCTTATAAACAGGTGGAGGCACTCCTAAAATAAGGGTGCTCCAAAACCAATTAATACAGTATTGGAAACATCTAGGAAGAATGAAAGACGGTTTTGGTGTGATCAGGAGTCTTCTACCAAGAGATTTCTCCCAGTAGATGTCTACTGTCACGTGTCGTACCCTGAAGGCTGATATGATCACGTGATGCGATTGACACCTGAGACACAGGCGAAGCTAGACGAAGCTACGTAGCCTACTTATTTGACGAATCAAAACTCCAGCTCATTCTTCTTTCTTTAACCTAGAATCGTCTTGTCAATACCAACTTACGGTTCTTGAACCACTAGTGCTTTGGCTCGTGACATCTACTAGCCTTGAATATCTTTAGGAAAAAGGAAAAGCGATTTTGGTATGACTAGAAGATTTCTCCCAGTCTTGATTTTATTTAGAAAAAGGAAAGGCGGTCTCGGTATGACTCGTAGGTTTTCTACTAATAAGATGTTTGCTAGCCTTGGATATATTTGGAAAGCAGGAAAGGTGGTACTATAACGCCTCCTAGGGTCCTCACCCAATGATATTCGCCGATCATCCTCTCGACCTTGGTAGGATAGACGTGGATAAAGTCATACGCGGCTATCCCATTTTAACAGAGCTAATCAAGACGTGTAAAAAAAACACTATATTGTTTTTCTTTCAAACGTTATTGGCTATACATGCGCCAGGGAGACAACCGATTGCTATCCAACCTCGTACTACTGTAGTATTAAACGCGCGCACATAACACCAGTCAATGAAGAGGTCTTACTCCAAATTTTGAAAAGATGGAAGGCGGGATTACTTTCTATTCGCTACTCTATTTCCCGTTATAGGCCGGTCGTTCCCTCTTTCGAAAAAACGTAGGTGGTCAACCTATATTGAGAATCAGTTGTCCATTTTCAACTTCTCTAAATTAGCTTCCGTAAGCCGACTTTTCAATATTTGGAAATGTTTGTTTAAGTGTTCGTTTGCAGATTCTCTGCGATTTGATAGATGAGCTTATAATATTTGAAGTACCATATGCCTTACTCACTTGATCTTCAAAGCTCTTAATCCCCAAGGAATAATCTCCCTCCGTTATGGCTGACAAAGTACCTAAGAGAACCAGCCACGGTCGGGCCGCCTTGGTTATCAGATACACGAGCGCTAGAGCAGCGTGAGATTTTGGCAACTTGGCTGCAGAAAGCAGCGACCAAACCAGCTGAAAACGGCAGCCAATTTGCCGTCTGCTCGTTTAATTAAGTAAATAAGAAGATAATAGGCGAGACCACGACTATAATAAAAGGATTATTAAGAAAGAGAGGAATAGTAATGAAGTGCTTATAATATTAGTTATAAGGAAATATAGTTTTGGCCGGGAATTCGTTATTTAGTAAGTAGAAAGTAATTCAATTTATTATATAAGAGCTTAAACTTGTAGTTATAATTATACAAGTTATTATATTAAAGTAGTTACTATTAAAAAGTAATAAAAAGAATCGAAAATACAAATAAGAATAAAAATAAAAATAATAACGAAATACTGTCGAAGCAAATAAAGAACTGAGCGAAACCGTATATTACGAACGCCCCGCGTCCCGTAATACTGGAACCCGGGATAGCGTAATATTCAGGATTATAAGCTCAAGTAGATAGAAGTTTTAGGAAGAAGATATTAAGAGAGTATCGCTTTTAGAAGTATTTTTTTAAAAGATCTTAATACTTAAGATTTTATAAGTTATATATTATATAATTATTATTCTCGTTAAACGATTAAAAGGTAAGTCGGCCCTTATATTACGCGATTACTAAAATCACGTAATAAACTGCTAGACCGCTATAATTTAAGAGTCTAAGACCGATAAGACCTGGCGGTTTTAATAGTCGTATAATATAAAAGTTTTATATAAGACAAGCACGTCTGCTATTAAATAAGAGTTTCGTGCTTAACTAAAAATAATATCTCGATTATATTAATTATTAATTATTTTATTATACATAATATATTTACTTCTCGATTATTAAGATTAATATATTTTACCGTATTTATATTAAGTAAATATACGGACCGTAATACTTTAAATACTTTCTTATTAAGAGTACCGACTCACGTATATTATATCACTTCTTACGATTAAAGACTAAGTACTTAGCTTACGGAGCAGTATTTGAAAAAAAGAGATTTGGTATGAATGATGATTCCATTACTTCGGGGGAAACTAAGTCTATATAACTACTTTTAGGCGCCAAGCTATTTGCTCTCGCATCGGCTATTAGCTTTATATTAAAACTAGTTTTATATTGAAACTAGCTTTGTATTAAGACTTGCTTTATATTACCAGAGCTTCCGAGGTTTGAAACACGGAAGCTTAAGGCTTGATGAAGCCACTGTTTTAGCCCTGAATAACCCTTTACCGGAAGCTTAAAGCTTCCGAGGTTCAAAGCATGGAAGCCAGAGCTTTATGCGAAGCCGGAGCTTTATGTAAAGGTAGTTGAGTTATGGAAAGGTATGCTTAATATAATCTTATATTTATTAAGCGAGTTTAGCCGAGGCTTAATATAATCTTATACGCCAATAAAGGTTGACATGTCGTTATATAATCAAGAAGTATAAATAGCTTTAAAGTTGATTCAAGGGCAACTCAGGACTCCTCAAATGCATAAGTGGCCCTTGCCCTGCAGTACAAATTAATATGGTAGGGTAAGGGTGATAGATGCGCCTGGTGTGCCTTTAAAATCCTTGGCATAAGTTAATTTAGCTATTTCCATGAGTAAATTTAGCTGCGGCCTAATTTTAATATATTAAGTGCGCTTAATCTATTAATTATAATAAAACTAGCGTCTTAATCTTTCTTTCTTTTTTTAATATTTTAATAAGTTTCTTTAATATTAAGCGCGGCTGGCCGATCGCTCTTTTTATATTTAAAGAGCTTAAATAAAAGAGGATTTCGTTAAAAGTAAGATTCCGAGTTATTATTACATATTATAATTAAAACACTTAAATCTTATAAATATTAAATAAGACGTATTTAATCAAGTAATTAAAATGCGCTCGCGGATTGACTTTAAAAAGTCGCTTTTATCGAAGAGCTTCTCGGTCCTTAATTATAAAATAAGCTTTATAGCCGTACGTCTATAAGTTACTTTAATTAGGCCGTAAATCGGTTATTAACTTTAGCGTAAGATTAAGGTCGTAATACTGAAAATACTACTTAAACTAGGCTTAAAATACTTCGTTCAGACTTTTGAAGCTTTTATAAGTAAATGAACTTATATTATAAAAAACAATTGCCGCTATTACTAATTCCGTCTAAAGCGCCTGAGATAAATTAGCAGAGAGGCGTATTTTAATTAATTTATTAATTATTTCTTTACCTACGCGCTTAACTCTTCTATTTGGTTAATATATATATAAGAAGGTAAATTTAATATTAATACTACTTTCCTTATATTACTTTTTATATTTAGTTAATTTATTAATCTTTATAATTAAGGTATCGTTATTTTGGCGTATTTTGTAAATCGAGAGCCTAAATTAACGTCTCGTTTATGCTTTAAACGGTTTAAGAGCATTTAAAACAGCGATTAATCCTTTGGTTTTCAAAAGCTACTTATAAAATTTCCTATTATATTCATCTTTAATTAATAAAAGTAATTTATTCTTATTAAATTTTATTAAAAAGTCAAATAAATCCCAAAAAATGCGGTAACAAAACGAGTAACTAGTTCTCTCGATCGACGGCTACTAGGTCTAAGCCCTTACGCTGCCTGAGTACTAGTAATAATAACTTAATTAAAAGCAAAAGTATAAGATAGCGAATTAGGTATTATAATAAATTAAGCCTACTTTAAGCTATTTTAGGCAACGTATTAAAATGCTAAAATAATAACGACTTCATTTCCTTAGAGTTTCGGTTAATTAATTTTAAGACAATAAGATAAGCAAAACTATTTTATATAAAGGGAGATTTTAATTAGTCTAAATTACACGTCTCTTTCCTAGCTGTTCCGAAATCTCGCTTATCAGAATTTAAATATTATTATTATAATTCCGTTGTGATAATAACTTTACAAAAGACTTAAGCGAGTAAATAATGCTTTATTATAAGCACTTAAGTTATTTATAAATATTCCTTTAACTTTATCCTTATAGAACTGTCTTTTATTAAGTAAATTAATTAAACTTTAAGTTAAAAGCTTCCTTTAATTAAATATTAATCCTTAAACCTTTAAATTAAGAATATTAATTAATTAAAAAAGAGTATTATTACTTCCGCCTTTAAGATATATTTACTTCTTCCTTAGACTTAAAATCCGGCTTAGTTTACACCGGCTTATAAAAGTGTTCGGGGAATGTTTTTATTATCTTTAAAGTCATTATAGAGTTATATTAGTATAAGGTTTTTTAAAAGAAAACCTTATTTTTAAATAAAAAGAAGTTATTTTAATAAAAAAAGACTTTTAAAAAGCTCGATATTATCGGTTTAAAAGTTACTTATAATATAATTAATAAAAGCTTAAAATAAGTAACGAAGTTAAAAATACTTTTTATTTTAATAAGGTAATTAAAACTGCGCTTTTACTTTAAGTCTTTAAATCGTATTAAAGAATTATTAAAATTTAAAAATTAACGATATTAAACGAAAAGGAACTTACCTTTAGCTTCTTACTCTTTTTAGTTAATTAATAATAAAAAGTAAGTCGAAGGAAAGTAATAATAAAAGCGGTTTAAAATAACTTATAACTTATTAAAGCTTTAAGGGTTGTTCTCGAGAAGCTTTTATTTTGTAATTTACCGTTAAAAAAAGAAAAAGACCGCGAGGAAGACTAAGTAGCTCGAAGTTAATATATAAAATATAATATTTTTTCTCTTTTCCTTTTAAATATAACAAATCTTAGCTGCTTATAATAATTTACTTATTTATTAAAGAATAATAAGAAAATATAATAAGAAGTTATTAAGGTATTATTAACGCTTTTATTCAATATAATAACTATTAAAATAAAAAGAGAGGGAATTACTTAAGACCGACTTTATCGTTATTTAATATCGACTTATTAAAAAAGTAAAAGTAAAAAGAAGAAAACAAAAGTAAAAAAAAGACTTAATTAAATTAATAAAAAAAATACTTTAATTAACTTCTTTTTACTTTTTTATTATACTTCGAACCTTAAAAGTAAAAAGACCGTCTTTTAATTACTTATTTACTTTTAATTTTATATATTTATATATTTTTATTTTTTAATATATTTTTAATAATAATAAAAAGTTAAGAAGATTTATAAAAGATTTATTAAAATAAAAATATAAGGAAAAAGCAGAGTCGTTAAAGATACGCTAGCTTAAAGTATAAAAGAATATTAACGAATTCGACGCATTATAAGGATTAATTTTTATTTTATAAAAAAAGTCAGTTTTTACGCTGTAAAAAAAGGAATCGGGGACTTATTTAAAATACTGATTATACGTTTAATTTATTTTAAAAAAATTACTTTAATTTTATTAAAATTAAAGTTTACTCGAATATAATATTTAAAAAGGTAAGTTTAAGCGGCAAAAATAATATAATAAATGTTAAGAGGTGTAAAAAGACTGATATAAATATAAAGAGACGCGTAAAGCTTCCTTAAGAATATTATAAAAAAGAGTAATAAAGTTATTAAAAAGAAAAGGAAAGAAAAAAAATAATAAGGTAAAAGACGATATTTAAAGGTATTAAACGAGATAATTATTTGTTTTTAAAGGTGAGGTATAAGTCACTTAATATTTACTTATTTTTACTTAGACACGTTTTCTTTTAAGTATTTAAAGCTTTAAAGTTATAATATTAATTTTTACTTTTTTACTCAAGGTCGAGCATGAGTTTTCTAAGAAGGGAACGCATATAATAAGATTAACTTCAAAGGCTTATTTGTCACGTGATTGAGCTGCATCTTATTATATTTAAAATAGCTTTTAAGGCAATATTCTTTAAGGAAAACAACGATTTTTACTATTATAACTTTTCTTTTTTATTTAAATTATATCTCTTTTTTCTTTTAATAAATTATATTCCTTAAATATATAATATCTTTAGTATTTATTAAATGAGTATTTCTTACGTTTATCCTCCGGTACTTACTTTATTACCCTCTTGTTGTGTGCTTGGTGTTTTCCCCTCCACAATATAACGCGCGTACGTACGTATACTTAAGTATACCCTTACAGAGGTCCTTCAATGATTTCCAGCTTTACAGCTAGCCTTATATTTCCGCGCATTAAGCGCTGTTAGCGCTATTGACGGCCGTAACTACGGACCCTACTAAGCTGCGCAACTTAAAAGGGTACGTGTTACTATCGGGGTTAAAATTTTAGATATACTACCACGGTTACGAATACGAACAACGACAGGCAATGCCCGTCAATTTTTTTTAAGGTTTTTACTAATGTAATTACCTTTTTAAAAAGTAATTGTTATATTAGAAAGTCGTTATATTCCAATTAAGTTAAATTTTCTATTTATAAACGTAAATCTTTACCAGATTTCGACGTATATAAATCAAACGACGATATGCTCGTATTCTAGACGGTTGTAAGGTCTTCTTAAGCAGTCGTTTCTAAGTCTTTATTATTATTTTCTAATAATAAACGGCCATTAACCGGTAGTTTTCTAACTTGCTTTGATATTCTCAACTATTATATTAGCTTCCTGTGCTTTATAATAGTATATTAAGAAGTTACGCTTGCTAAT
Source organism: Rhexocercosporidium sp. MPI-PUGE-AT-0058 (assembly GCA_020746875.1). NCBI lineage: Eukaryota > Fungi > Ascomycota > Leotiomycetes > Helotiales > Rhexocercosporidium > Rhexocercosporidium sp. MPI-PUGE-AT-0058. The sequence goes on along the minus strand of JAGTJL010000040.1, from coordinate 2,551 downwards.
TAAAGTAAAATCGGTTATTAATGTCAAAAGGTTAAGATATTTCTAATAAGCTATTTTAAGAGAAGAGAAAATCAATAAATTCAAAAGCTATAAGACATGTGACGTATATATAAGTAAAAAAGGTAGATATATTATGGTATAAAAGTGGATCAAAGCACTGCGAGCAGTTGTAGTTAAATTAAAGTGATTAATTATTATTCTAAAAGCTTTTAAAAATCAAGAGAAAACTGTTATTCTCCTAAAGGCGGTCTACAGTAGCAGAATCTAATTGGGTCACGTGCAGTGCCAAGAGAGCAGCTGCCCGTGCCTATACGACATATATATTATTATAACGACAGGTATGCTTCGGCTAAGTCAGGGGTCCGGAACAGGTCCGACTACCTTCCGACTCCTTATATATACGCCTCCCTCCTATATAGTAGCTCTATAGTTTTTGTATTCTAAGTATTAAGGCTTCTTATATACACGATTGCTAGTTTCTAGAACCTTCTGGCTACGTAATAGCTTGCGTAATGCCGCGTAATAGCTTACGTAGGCTTTGACGTGTATATGTTATGCGACAACTAAGCGAAGGTTCTGGAAACAGCCGAGAAGCACTGATTACAAATCAACAATAAGTAATTGTAAAGAATAATCACGTGGTTTTAATTAAAGAATAAATACCTTTTCTAGTTATTTTAATGCGGAAATATTAAAAGTCCATTTATTTTTAATTATTATGTATTACTATAATTTAAATAAAGTAATATTCGCCAGGAACTATTATAACTACACTGATTTTCTCTTATATATTATAAAAAAGTAATAGAAACGCATTTAATAAATGAAATCTAATTCCGAGAATTAGGCTATTTTCGCTGAACAAAACGTCGATTTATATAGCTAAGAATTAATTTATTAACTCCTTAACCTTTTCTAATATTTGCCTCGTTTATATTCTAACGATTCTTAAGTAAAATGGCTTTAATAGCCGGAACTTCTAATTTCTAGAAATAATTCTTGGTAATATCGCTTATAACGTTATTAATACGTATAAAACCAATAGAATACAGCGTGTCCAAAAACTATTCAAACTGTTTAACCAAAAAAATATTTAGTTAAATAGAATAGTTCATTTTAGTTAGTTAATTAGCTATTCAACTATTCAACTTTATTTTTAGAAAAGAATAAAGTGATATTAAGCTTAAAATTATAATAAAAAAAGACTCTTATTAAATAAATTTATAACTAATTAAATAGCTAATTTTTCTTTTTTTAATATCCTAAGAGATTGTGTTTTATGTTTTATATTTACAGTTTTTATTACCGCCTTATATTCTTTTCCTGCTTCGCTCTTAGCTTAAAGTTAATAAGAGTAATTATAATTAAATATATTAGTTACTTAATTATAATCTCTAAGAAGTTAATTTATAATTAATAAAGCTAAAGGAAGTGAGGATTTACGCCGATTTTTATTTAAATATTTTTTATTACTAGCTTTGCTTAATAAGAGTTAAGTACTATAAGAACCCTTCTAAATTAAGTAAAGCTGCCGTAGTTCCCGAACCTTAAATTAAGCGAGTTGCTTTAATTGGCTAACTAGCCCTTACTAAGCAACTATTCGGCGTTATTCAACTAGAATAGAATAATTACTAATATTAGTTAAATAAAATAGAATAGAATAGTCACGTGTTATTTATTTTTAAAGGTTTATAAGGTAAAGTGCCACGACAGTTGTAATTTAAACTGATTTTTAAGGAAGTAAGAGGGGATTAGGAGTGATTTCCTTTTAAATACATAAGTCTCCAGCCTCCGCCAAGCCTCCGCACTAGGCCCGATTAAGCCGTAAGCCTACCTTTTATTTTGCTCTTGATATTACCCCTTCTCTTAAGTTATAGTCTTTAAGGCTATTAGCCTTTGACTTAGCTACGTATTACTTTTGTATTTCTTTTATAAGGCCTTTATAACGTTTTTATCTCCTTTTGTATTTATATTAAGTTATTATAAACTCTAAAACCTTGTGGGAAAAATAAAGAAGTATATATAATAGTAATTAGTTCTTTTATAGCCTTAAATACTTCTGTAAGCTTTTGTATATCTTTAGAGTTATACCGTGTCGTAGCTTCTTTTATAGCCGTATTATTACTTATCCAGAGGTTTACCGAAGCTTAATCGTATTGTTACTCTTCTGGAGTTATATTATGTTATGGCTTTTTTAGAGCCGTATTGAAGCTTTATCGGGCTGAGTTTATTATAATTGTCTTAAATTACTTCTTTTCTTTAAGGTGGCCTTTTGGCTACGTATATTAGCGTATTTTAAGTTAAAGAGAATATTTAAAAAAAAAATCCGTGATAATATAACTTTATAGCCTTTTATTAACGCACGTTTAGTGTATATTCGGACGGTTTCTTAGCCTCTTTTAGAGACGAGTCGGTGCCTTATTTACATTAACTCTCTTTATAAGGCGTCTTAAATAGCTTAAATTCGCACTTTTGAGTAAGTGCTAAAGTGGCTTCGCTTATATAAAGTATACCACTTAATAAGTTACTTATGGCTTATAATTTTATTTAA